>VDFB02047230.1:631989476-632068063 GCA_007258455.2 Sequoia sempervirens | reverse complement strand
AAAAATTGAATTACTACACATTTATTGAGTTCATAATATCCACCCTTTTCTTGATCAATAATGAGCATAGGCCCAAGGTCACAAAGTATTGCATTACAATCATGAGGTCTCTCTATAAATATGACTAGAATTTTTGCCACAATAACACAATAATAAAAGTACATGGCTATTATTGAAATATGCAAACTACTAAGGCACATCACAAATAGAGTGTTTCCATAGATTTCATCCACTAATTAGATTCCATAGACTAATATTTTGGAAATGGTAGAGGGAACACTACCTTCCATCATCTTCCACACACATGCAATAACATCATTTCCATCAAAAGGAATGCAACTAAAAGTCTTGTATGCCAAGCTAGGGGAGCTATAGTTGGACCTAGTTGGAGAGGAACATTCTTTGCATGGTTGAAAAAGGTAAATAATAAAGAGAATAAATTTTGATCATGAACCCTACCCAAAAATTGAGGAGAAGAGGAGGCCTATCAGGAGGATGTGAACAAGTTTATTTAACCTTGTTAGTTGCCATTCTATCCCTAGTCTTGCAACCCTACAAGAGTTTCTATAGGAAGGTCAAATCCTACAAGGTGGACCTATGCAAGTAGTCAAAAAGAGTGAAATATGTTTAACGAGCATGGTAAATGGGAAGTGAAGTATTTTTTTTATGAGAAGAGTGAATCTTTAATGACCACTATTTGCACATAGGGTAGATTTCATGCTATAGGTTATGAATTTTATTTGTTGATGGATAATGTTTTGAACAAGAATTGAAAAGGGGTGTTCTAGGCTAGAGCTTTGGGGCATAATTGAATGACAAAGATCAATTGATATATTCCATATGCTCATGTGTAGTTGTGAATATGATGTTTAGATCGAGTCACATGCTAATTGTATGTTCAATCTTAACATTTTTATTGGATAAAAATTAGCATTTTTTTGAATTTTTAAAGAGGTTGGTCCCTGCTCAGTTTGTAGGTCAATTATTGAAACTTTGGGCCTTAAAAGGGTTATTTTTCTATAATTAAATTTGTATATCATTTTATTTTAAGGAATTTATTTAGAAACTATTAGAGGACTATAACTGGGTCATTTATTTTTATTTTTCATTGTAGTTGTATTTTTAGTTTTTTCATAGGGAACCAATATGAGATATTAAATTCCTTTTTTGATACATTTTTTCTATATTTTTAGTTGAATAATTTAGGGAATTTGAATTTTTTTATAAGCACATTTGCTGCATTTATACACAAGCTAAGTTAGTATACATTTGAGTGATGCAATAAATCTTTTTGATTGTATGTGGGGTATTTGTTATGTGAATGATTAAAACTAAGAATAATTTGTTAGGGTTAAAAGAATTTGAGGATCCAAGTACTACAAGATAGATCCAAGTATATTGATCTTCTTAAAATAATGATTTACTATGCAATTGCTTTGGTGTACTTTTATTTGATTCTATTGTTAGAGGATTAGGCATTGAGCATTGCTATTACAATTGATCAAACATTAAAAATTCATAATGATAAACATCTATAGAAGGTATAAGTTATGTGTGTTTTCTTGTCCTCATGGTGATTAAGGGAGCAAGGAGAGAACCTACATGTTGATCAATTCATCAATCCTTTGCTAATTTGAATGAGGTTAAATTAGTTTTTATAAATTATGTGTTCACAAAGATTTTAAAGGTACAAAGGATCATATCTATACATGTTGAACAACAAATGCTTTGCTAATAAAATGATGAATATGCCAAATATATAAGTTTAAGGTATTTAGCTACAAATTTGTAGAAAACCAACACATTATAGGTTAGTGACAATGAATAGTTCTTATGAACTATGCTAGTTGGACCTAGATTATCTTTGTAGCAACTCCCCTAAAAAATCTTCAAGAAATTTACTAGGATCACCCTCTTGAGTCTTGTAGAGATCAAATTATAGAAGATGTGATCAACTATTGTTAGTTGGTCCTTAATTGTCCTCAATTTAATCATAGATTTGTATTTTTACATGGATCAACTTGATCCCTAGATAAGGGTATTTTGTCATCCCTTATAATTGGGGGTTGCAATTAAAATGTCCTAAAATATTAAATAGCATCTCAAAATATACTTAACAAAAAATAAAAATAAAATATTTTTTATTTGTTGGCATTTAAATTCGCACCTCTGGAATGCGGATTTGAAAACAGACAGCTATGCACAAATAAACTGCTCTTCAAATTAGGAGGGGAAGCTCCCTCTTGCTGATGGTGTTTGAAAGAAAGTAAACTAAAACTAAGTTGCCTAGCTTTTTTATCAGCTTAGAGCACAAGGTTTTTTAAACACAAACGCCGCAGCTGAGATTTTCTGATATAAGAAGTTCAACTACGACTAACTTAAACTAAAGACGTTCCTAACCTCTCAAGTAATAGCAGAGCAAGAGAAGTTAGAAATTAACAAGGTAGATTTTCTGACAAAAATACTTCAATAATCTCTCTTTCAACGAACACCTACACACTTCATTGCAAGCTGAAATAAAGATCATAAAAGTAGAACATAGATAACGGAAATCTGAGATTTTGGACCAAGGCAAAAGAGGCTTATGATTTTATTACTCAAATCTCTAAAACAAAGCTCACTTCTAACATGCCTTGAACAAGAAATTGCAGCTAAGGAGGCTTGCAAACTTATTCTTAACACAATAGAAAACAACAATCACACTAACTCCTTGTTGGCTAAAGAGGCTCAACAATTTGCTTATCACAACACAAATGAACAATACTTGAGCAACAAATAGAAGGCACAATAGGCTCACCGTTTTGTTCTCACTAGCACGGTTAAAAACTAAATGAGCAAAGGCTCTTATTTATAGAGAAGCAGGAGTAGGGAACCCTAAAATCTCCTTGCTTTCACAATCTAGGGCTTGTTTAAGCAAACAAGCTTTATTACTAAATCTAGAAAGATAAAACCCAGCAGAAAAGCGGAAACGCCAACTATTACATCTTATCTTCTTTCTATCCTCAAAGAATGGATAAGGATTATTCCAAGAATAGAAAGAAAGCGGGAAAGAAAGCTTCTAGAAGAAAGCTGTTTTAAAGCTCGATCACATCCGCTAGGAAGTTAGAGATTGTGTCCCGGTTCGGTGCATCTATGCCATCAACAGCAAAACACCGCTTTTCAAGAATATCTTCAGCATCTGCAATAGATCTCAGGAAATCTTCAACCTCATTGGCCACTTTATCGAACTTTGCTGACATCAGTGAAATATGGCCTATCCTTCCACCAATTGGACTGCAACTATGAACAACACTTTGGAACTGATTTTGCACCTCCTCACGCCCGACGTAAGAACCGTCTTCAAGACTATATTGAGAAGGGATTTCTATGATGAATTCGCTGATGAAAAGAAGAGCTTCAACCACCCTTTGTCTGTAGACGATGAATTCTTCAGATATCCTCTCATAGGTTTTAACTTTGAAAATGTGACGCTCCCTCCAGGCAAGGATTTGTTTCTTGTGTTCTCTGGAAATTGTTGAACTGTAAGCCGTGTTTAAATCAGCAATGATTATCTCATGTCTTAGTTTTACTTCAGCCAGTGTCTGTTCAAATCCTTGGATACCTTGACGTAGCTTATGAGCGCCTTCCCTTAACTGGAACATCTGTGCCAAGATCTCCCTTCCTCTGACAATGAAGCTCTTGATCCACTCCTGAGTCTCTTTCCCACATATGACCAGCTGTCTTAACTGATGGTGATCAGCTGGTGTCTCTAAGATCTGGGGCAGCAACTGGGTTGTTTGTGAAGAACCACGAACAAGGTTAGAAATGAAAAGCCTGAGCTACTGATTTTCAGCCTTGAGGGTTGCCTTGTCTTCTCCATCTTTAAGCACTCTTTCTTGAAGGTTTTCGGATACAACTTTGAAGAGACTCAAATCTGCATGTCTGGTATTTCTACCAAGATTATCCTTGACCATGATGAAATCATCCATATTTACCTCATCCCTATTCTTATCTTCTGGGGGCACTGCAGTCTCCATGACTATCTCGTTATCAAGATTCCTATCAAAGTGAACTTGCTTCTTTGCCTTCTTCTTAGGAGGTTCCTGATAGATATTATCGAGATCATCAACACTCACTTGATATGAAGGCCTTCTCCTAACCCTTCCTAAGGAGTTCTCAAGCCAAGACACAGTAGTATCTTTACTAACTTCCTCAGGAGGTACTGCTGCAATCTCTTCATCATCTTCGATATCAAGATCAATGTGAATTGGTGAAGAACCTGTAAAAGGTACAGAAACATGTGTTGAAGGTGGCTCCTCTGCTTCATTATGAGGTATAGGCTCGTTAGGAGGAACTTCTAAATCAACTGTAGGCTGCTCCTGTATGACTATGCCTGAGAAATCCAACCTTCTTTTTACATTTTTATTTGATCTACAACCTTTGACGCCATCTTGAGACTGACTTTTACCCTTTCCCTTTGACTGTGCTCTGGAAGAAGAAGGAATTATCCTTGGCGGTTCTGCTACTGGAATGGAGTTCTTCCTTTTAAGCACTAAGAAAACCTTACTATGCTCAATGACTTGTCTTGTTCTGTCTTCGACTGAAAGAGATTCCTTGTTTGCCCAATTAACTTGTGGTAAGGGCTGATCCTCGATTCGTTTCTGAGTGTACATCGGGAGAAGCACATCTTCGTCATCATCAGAGAGCCCTTCTATATCTTCATTTAAGCAGTCTTTCATCTGATGGAGAGTTAGCCTGCTGTAACTACGCCTTCCCACTTCAAATTCATCTACACAATTAGCCCAAAAATCTTCAAGTGCGGCTATGTGATTATAGTTCTTCTCCAATCGGCCAGCGTAGACACCATGAGGATCAAATGATCATCTCTCGCTGTAAGATTTGAGGCCGAATTTATCTAACTCTTCTCCAATTGTCCTGGCATCTGCAGCAGTCCTGCATGTATAAATACCCAACCCTAATGGAAACTGAAGAGAGGGTTTCTTTCTATTCCTCAAGACTGTGTGGACGCCATGAGCCTGTTTCAAGAATTCCATGAAGATGACCTCATATGACGGATACCTTGGCAACATGAGCGGGGCACCTGAATAACCATAGACCCTGAGATAGGTAAAGGTAGGAAACTGTATAAACCAATCCGCCCACTCCGCCATTGCTGCCCTAGCAACTGAAGAGATGCGGACGTGCAATTCATTGTCTAAGTCCTGCACTGTGTACATCAAGAATGCCTCGTTCACCCTTTTGTAGTGGTGCAACAACTTTGTGAATTCCAACTGGGGATAATAGTTATATATGTGTCATACACTCAATGATCCCTCGATGTTCAACCCTCTGAATTGACCTTGATAGGCCACCAGGTAGACTAGGTATGACACCATGTGGAATACATGAAACTGGAAATATTCTGTTATTTGCTAATGTAGGCAGTCTCTAATCAAAGTAGGCCAATCATAGAACTTGGTCTTCTTCATGATGTGAGGTATGGCATAAAACATCCAAGGTTGGAACTTGGTGGCATCTTCTGAGCCAGTGACCCTGTTGAGCAAAGTGATGATGATGGCAACTTCGTCCTTGAACTCCCCTCGCCCGACATTCTTGGGCAATGTTTTATGTTTTTCTTTCATCCATCTCTGTGCAATCTTCTTGCTATATTTATCTTTATGCATATTCCACATCCTTTCGCATTCATCCCTTGAAAGAGTTACGCTTTCAGGCCACAGGGGAATGGAAAAACACCTTTTGACCATATCAGGCTTTAGACTGCAAATCAATCTACCGTCTGCTGACTGGATCTCCCTTGTAGCCGGGTTGTAATGCTTGATGCAAGCGATTACGAACTCAAGGTTCTGAACTGATATAGGAATTGATGCTGCTGCGAGGAGTCCAGAATGTCCCAGGTTCTTGATTGAAGTGTTGCCTGCTCTCTCCAAGGCATGTAGATTGAACACCGGCTTGACATGATGCAAGTCTGTCTCAGCTGTTTTGATATAATTGTGAAAGAGAGCTGATTCAGACTTGAAAACATTAGGAGTGTACTCCATTTCAGAAAACTTGAAGAATGACTATAAACTCGCCTTGGTTCGGACAAGTCTTGAACAATTTCTATTTTTAGAATGCTGATTTTTGTGCTCCAATAGACAAATTTTTGAGAAATTTTGTCTGAGATATGGGTTTTGTTCAGAATATCGATGTAAGACAACCCAGATCGTCCATTTTTGAAAATTTTGAATTTTGCCTGAAAAAGCAGCAAACCCTAATTTCTTCAATTTTTCCCAAAAATTGGCATCTGGGTTTTGTTCAGAATATGATTAGAAATGAACCCAGATGGATGAAATTTTAATGCACTGAGGTTTTCACTGACATGCAAGATAAAAGCACTTGCTGCAACTTGATGAAGTTCTTGAAAAATTCTTCAGAAGATTGAGGCAAAAAGATCCAGATGACTGAAAAATGGAAAGCCTTGGCCTTCTACTTGAAAAATTTGATCTTCTGGAACAAGAAGAATGAAAAAGCAAGGGTTTATGCTTGCTGGTCTGAAAAATCTGATGTAAAACCAACAACTATGGATTCTTGAATCACAAAAATTCTTCAAACTTGCTGCTCCAACTTTCTCCTCTGAAGGCTACCTACAAAAATAATGAAAAATACATGAAAGAATGGTGTTAAATAGACTTAGGGTTTGATTTAGGTTTTGCTTTCTTTTTGCTTTTATTTCCAAAACCCTAAATTCAGTCTCTTTGAACTTGGACGCCATTCTCCTTTTGTAATTTTGAAAATTTTGAAAATTCTTGAAATTTCTCTAAGGCATGAAACTTTGGGCGCCTTTCTTCAACAGGGGCGCCCACTTCTTCCAGTGTTAGTCAAAATTTTGACCTTTTCAACTTTCCTTCATTTTGACATGCTACTTCGCCTCTAATTTCCCGTTGACAGATTAACCCGACATGCGAGCTGAATGGTTCACGGCGGAGCCTGACTGATTCTGAGAAAGAAGTTCTGGAGGCACCTCCGGCGAAAGACTTCATTTCGACCTCCGAATTCATGGGAGCATTTTCCTTCCAGGGGCGCCCATTTCTCCCAGAGATAGCCATTTTCATGATTTCCAAGTTCTTCCTTCTCCCTTTGATCTTCTGATGAATCTTCGATTCCAGGAGCTGTGTAGATCCGACTGACTGTCTGAATATTTCGTTGGATAGCCAAACTGATTTTGGTGAGGCATTCTTGGATGCTACTTCTGCAAAATCCATCATTATGAGCTTCAAAAGTTTGGGCGCCCTTCTTCAACTGGGGCGCCCAATTTTCTAGACTTAGAAAATTTTCAATTTTGTTCATGTCTTTCACTCCTACAGGTGATCTTTGTTGAATTCGGAGTTTCAGACGTCGGATTGATGGATGTTTGAGCTCATTGCGAAGCTGAGAATATTTCAGGAGGGGTCTTCTAGAAACAACTCTGCCAAAAAGTAGATTTCAGGTCCTCAAAAGCTTGGGCGCCCCTGGCAAGCTGGGGTGCCTAGTTTCACTAGAGTTAGTTTATTTTCACATTTTTCACCTTTGCTTTCGGATTTCTCTTTTCAACTCTCATCAAACCCTCTGTTCAGCTCTTTGAATCTGATGACTGCGAGCTCAGTTTGTCGTGCTGGATAGCTCACTGGAAAGCCTGTTGCATTTTGAAGACATCTTGTTATAACTTTGACTACAAATTCATCTGTTTGAACCCTTGAAAAGTTGGGCGCCCTTCTTCACCTAGGGCGCCCAGTTTCTCCAGACTTAGAAAATTTTTCTTTAATCTTCTTCTTCGGGTTTCAGATCTTCATTCTATATCTTCCACTTTGACTCGAATTTGCCGAAGACTGGATTGTCGGATGCTCTGACGGGGATATCCATCGCGAAGCTGACTGAATATTGAGCAACTTCCATTGGAGGTCCAAACCCTAATTCACTCATCTAGTGACCTAAAAAGGTGGGCGCCTTTCTTTAACAGGGGTGCCTAAACTCAGCAGAGTTAGAAAATCTTCATGACTTTTCAATTTTCTTTCTTGTTCTTCATGCATGTTCATCGTTTCACCTTCTGCTGAAAGTTTGAATGCTGAAACTGACGCCTAGCAGCCGAATGACCTCCATTGATGACCTCGGAGCTCCAGATATGCTTCTGAAAAGCAGAATAGACCCAGTAGGGCAAAACTGATTATTTTAAGATTCTGACTGCACCAGCCTGATATGGACGCATTTTGAGCCAATCAAAATCAGTTCGGACTCTGTTGGACCAAATTTCTATTTTTAGAAAATTTTGCCAGTATCCGTTTCGAAAGAAACCCAGAAAAACCCAGAAAATGTTACTATTTCGAGAAAATTTCTAAAAATAGCAGTTTTCCTAAAATTTAGGGATAAAAAATTGAGATTTGGGTTTTGTAGATTAAGCTGCTCTTAGCATACCCAGATCATCAGATTTTGAAAATTTAGCGTTTTAACCCCTCATGCAAGACCTGCACACCCAAATTTTGACCTTTTTGACTGATTTGACAAGACTTTTACTCATTTCTTCAAAATATCTAAGTGTAACAAAAATTTTAATTTTGGGGTACAACATTGGCTCTGTTTGGGGACCATGGCGAATACTTATGACATAGGAGAACCCTAGAATCTCTGGAGTTTAAGTTTAGACCAGTGCCTTGTCCATTGGGTATTGGAGTCAGCATCATTTCCTAATCACCTATTTTGCAAGACATTCCTTAATCACCTATAACCGGACTTCAAAGAAATCACCTAATAGTTGGACTTCCCTATTAATCACCTAAAACAAGACTCCTAATCACCTATTACATGACAGGACTGTTACGGAAAGGGGAAACACAACATAACAAAAACATCACGAAAAGGGGAAACACATTACGAAAAATAATGAAAAATAATTACAAGGATGATTTTGAGAACTTACTCCACCCCCGAAGGGACGAAGTGCTTCAGGTACTACCCGCTGTGTGGTAGAGGGAGGAGACTTCCGTCCAAGCGTGAGAGAATATAGGTGTTCTCTCCGGCGGGCTCGTGAATCTTGAAAGGTCCTAGCCACAAGGAATCAAATTTTCCATGCATTCCCTTGGGCTCATGTCTCTTATCCCATAAGAGGACTTGATCTCCAACCTCGAAATCTCGTTGGCGAGCTTTCTTGTCAAAAATCTTCTTCACCCGCTCCTGGTGCTGAGTGATTCTGTCTACTACCTCTTCCCTTTCTTCTTGAAGCTTAGTTAGGTACATGATACGCTTCTGAATAGGGTCTGTGAATTCTCCATCTTCCACTGCGGTCGCCAGCTGCAAGGCAGACAACTCTAACATGATAGGTATCATTGCTTCCGTACCATATAAGAGGATAAAGGGTGAGGTACCAATGGCTCTCTTCGGAGTAATTCTATCGGCCCAGAGAGCATCATAAAGTTTCTTGTGCCAAGTTCGCTGACTGGAATCAACCAACTTGCGAATGATCGTGACAATGTTCTTGTTTGATGATTCAGCTTGTCCATTACCTTGGGGGTAATAATCTGATGAATGAGATAGTGTAATGCTGTGATCAAAATAGAACTCCATTAGCTCCTCTGATGAGAAACATGTTGCATTATCTGTCACAATTTTGCGAGGCACCCCAAAGCGTGTGACAATGTTTTCCTTTAAGAACTCACACATGACCTCGGATGTAGCTCACTTGGTGGGAATGGCTTCAACCCATTTAGTGAAATAATCAGTGGCTGTAAGGACATAAATATGCCCCTTGCTAGAACGTGGGTTGATAGGACCAATAAAATCTAGACCCCATTGCTGAAATGGAGCATCTATAACAACTGGCCTGAGAAGAGTGGCTGCTAACTTCGCTTTGCCAACAAATTGCTGATACAACTGACATTTATGTACCCACTCATATGCATCGTGGAACATAGTCGGCCAAAAGAACTAAGCCCGCAAGATTTTAAAAGCTGTCACCTTTGATGAAAAGTGACCACCGCATGCTTGATTATGGAAAGCTTCCAGCAAGCGCCGTTGTTGATCTTTGGTAACACACAACAAGAATGTTCTGTCAAGACCTCACTTGTACAAAAAATTGCTGATGATTACATAATTTTGCACTTTCAGCTTAAGCGTTCTCCTTTGTTGCTTGTTTAGGTAATTTGGACAATCACCGTATGTCAGGTAATACCATATCTCAGTGAACCACTCTCCCGAAGACTCGATTAACAAGACCATTGGAAGATCTTCTTTAACTTCAGATTCAATCTCAGGTATACCTTTGGCTTGGAGTTTCTTATCACCATCTTCTGCCATCAACTGACAAAGACCTCTCCCGTGGACGAGTTTGGTTGGCTTGATCTCCAAATCATACTCTTGCACCTTCGCGACCTAGTTACCTCTTTTGGAGCCCATCTCCTGTTGAGTTAACATGCTTTTCACTGCTAGATCTGTGACATACACAATGGTGTGAGAATTCAGGATATAAAATCTAAAATTCTTTACAGCTCGAACCACCGCATAGGCATTCTTTTCAATCTGAGAGTATCTTGATTCGCTGTCTTTGAAACTGCAGCTCATGAAAGCTATGGGAGATTCAGTTTCTTCATTTAACTTTTGTGTCAGAATGGCGGACAGAGTATGCTCTGATGCATAACAATAAAGGATAAATTCCTTTTCAAAATCAGGACGGACTAGCACTGGAGCTCGACTGATGGCTTCTTTTATCGCTGCGAACGCCTTCTTTCCTTCTTCTGTCCACTTGAAAACTGTCTTCTTCTTCATCATAGCAGATATATCTTTAGTCAACTCAGAAAAATCTGGCACAAATCTTCATATGAAATTTACCTTACCAAAGAAAGAGTGTACCCCTGTTCTGCTTGTTGGAAGAGACAAACTTCTAATACCTTCGACCCGGCTTGGGTCAATTCGAGTTCCCTCTTTGGAGACGATATGGCCAAGCAACTTGCCTTCTGTCACCGCGAAGATAGACTTTTTGGGATTCAGTGATATTTTATGGTATCTACATCTCTCGAAGACTTTCCCTAGATGTGAAAAGTGATCTTGTCGTATCTTTGAGAAAATAGTGAGGTCGTCTAGATAGACAACAATGATTTTATTCTTCAAGTCTCCAAATGCCAAATCCATGGCTCTCTGAAATGTAGCACCGACGTTGATGAGGCCGAAGGGTATTCTTTCATAGGCAAATGTACCCCAAGGGGTTGTGAATGCCGTCTTGAATTGATATTCTTTAGCTACAACGATTTGATTATATCTAGAAAAACCATCCAATAAAGACAGCATCTCGGAACCGGTAACCGTCTGTTAGGTGTGCTCCATGATTGGCAAAGGATAATTATCCTTGAGTGATGATTGGTTTAGATTCCTGAAATCAACGCAAATTCTGATTTCTCCATTCTTCTTGCGCACAGGAACTATATTCGACACCCAAGTGGAATGATGGATTGGAAAGATGATCTTTGCATTCACCATCTTCTGGATCTCCGCGTAGATGGTGTCTTGAATTCGTGGATTGTAATGTCGTTGTTTTTGCCTGAAGGGATTTGCTTCAGGTTGAAGAGGAATTGTGTGAGACAATTCTCTTGGTGTAAAAACTTTCAAATCTTCATATGACCAGGCGAAGACATCTCGGTATTGCTGGAACAAAGAAATGAACTTCTCGTTCTCCTCTATAGTGTAGCATGTACCCAAATTAACAAGCCTAGGCTTGTCAACTGTACCAATATTGACTTGTTGATATTCGGCAGAGGTTCTGTCGCTTGAGTTTCTTTGATCTTGGATATATCTGTCGTGCCTATCAAAAATATTCTCCAAGGAAACCAAACCCTTGGGAATTTTATTTCCTTTCAACTAGATTATGCTGGACTCTGGCTGTTCTGGACTTCCTTTGTCTTCAGCAATCTTTGGCGCATCAAAGACTTCTGTTACTGCTTCTCTGTGAGTAGATGAACTGCCCTCAAAGAACAATTCTTTGAAATTATCTCCCATAACAAGAAACTCCTTAATGTGTTCATCATCATTAAAAACTTGCCAGTTATCACACTTGTCAGGTACAGCTGGCCTGTATATTAACTCAATGGTGAATGCATTTTGATGAAAGTTAGAATGTGGCATGAAAAGTGAAGCTGATACCGCGAGGGCATCTGCTCTGCTATTTTCTAGATGTAGAATATACTTGATATCAAATGCTTCGAACCAATCTATTGCATTCCACACCCTATTTCTATAATGTCGAAGGCGATCTGCTTTCACTCTAAATTGATCTCTGACTTGCTTTACAACTAGCTCCGCATCACCTTCGACCCTAAGGTATTTGATACCCATATCTTTTGCATTCATACCCATATCTTTTGCATTCCTGAGACCTAGTAAAAGTGCCTCATATTTCGCCGTATTATTTGTACATTCAAATTGCAAGCGGTATGCAAAAGGATAAAATTATCCTTCAAGAGAACTTATCACAACTCCCACTCCTGAACCAGCAGTGGAACAACTCCCATCGAACTGCAAAGTCCACAGCTTAGGATCATCTGCTGATTTCTCTACGATGCACTCGATCTCTTGACTTTCTTCAGGAATCTCCGACAACATGGCGTAAGTACCAAGACCTCTTTCTTGATATAGAACTTGAGCTTGAGGATCTTGAGACTTCACGACAGCAAATCGAGATTTGGGTTCTGGTTCTAGCTTGAAAGTTCCTTTCTTTAATGGAATATTCACAGAAGACCAATCCATCTGAATCTCTCCACCAAGGTCCTTGCAAAAGCTTCTGCTTGGTAGCATCTTGTAGCTTGCTGGAATGTCAGCTACTAGGATAGTCATCATGATTTTCTTTTCAGGACAAGCCGCCAACCTCACTTGAGCATCTTTCAATTGTCCGACCAACGACACTGACTTGGACTCTAGTGAGTAACATTTGTCTTTTGTCTTGGTACACGAAAGTCCTAGAGCATTCATCACTTGCAGAGGTATGACGTTGTCTGAAGCTCTGAAATCGATGATACAATTGCTCAACTTGTAACCCCCTATATATAGAGAAATATAGAAGGGTTTAGGCTTCTCTTCCACCGGAACGGAGGATTCGAGCAATGTGGGCTGCTTGGTAGGTCCTTTCTTCATGAATTTGAGAAGTCGGTCCACTTGCTCTGGATGATCTTGGAGATACTCTAACTGAGAAATCTGCACTTTGTTCTTCATCAATGAATCTACGATATCAAAATTTGCTGAGGACGAATCTTCAGCAATTGCTTTCACGTTCTCTTGAGAAGACTTAACATTTGAAGTAGAAGCTATTTCTTTTCCTTTTTCTTTGTCTTTTGATATCTTCAGCCTCTCTTCTTCCTCTTCTTTGTGTGCCCTCAGATGTTGAGCTCTGGTGAACACAGGAGTCGTATGATTCTCAGGATTTACTGCAAGAGAGTACTGACGAATATCTTCTTCTTGATCTTCAAAATCGGGTTCACTTTCAAAGTAGCCCGTTGTAGAGTCGCCATTAAAGTTGTCCGATTGAGGTAAGACAACATTCTAACTTGGAGTTGGAACGAAACTTGGTGCAGGTGCAGCTTCGACGTATCCCATTATCTCGTTCATTCTGACATTTTCAGGCCAAGATGCGCCGGTATGTTCAGTGGAATCATGAAAAGAGCAAAACATAGCATTTTGTGTATTGTCAGCCACTTGCCTTGGTGGAGGTGGCCCTCGCGGCTTGTAATTGTTGTAAGGCTGAAAGTTATTTCTCCTCAGCTGATACGACTGCTGAGGCTGATAAGGCTGCTGTGGTGCGGGCAAGGTAGGTGGTGGTGCAACTTGAGCAAGAGGCGTCGGCTGGAGTGGCAATTGCCTCTTGAGAATAGTTACTTCATTTGCAACCCTTTGAAGTAACGGATCAACATAACTTTGAACCAAGGGCCTAATAGCATCTCCTCTGATCTTTCCTGAAGTGATCATGTTGTCTTCAATTTCTATTGCACCTTGTTGTGCTTCTCCCAGTTCTATGTTGTGAGCCGACCTTAAGATAAAGGCTATCTCTGATGGAAGTACATTGACAAAATTGCTTAACAGGATCTCAGGCGATGGATTGAGTGTATATGAAAGACAAGTAACCAGGTGGTTAAAGCTTGCTACGAACTCTCTCATCGGTTCATTGTCCTCCTTCTTTGAATTGGAAAATTGAGCGAACAACTAGTGGCTATCTTCAGCTAGCTTGAACCTCGCAAGAAACTTTTCAGTCATAGTATCTCAGTTGGTTATGCAACCAGGCTCCAAGTGATTGAACCATTTGGCAGCAGCTCCCGCGAGTGTCTCAACAAAGAGACGAACAACAATATCTTCATGAGCTACATGCAAAACAACGCAAGCCGTTGAAAAGGCTGAAAGATGATCGTCAGGATGTTGACTTCCATCACCTTGGAACCGTGGAAAGTGCTTTCTTGACCCCTTAGGCAATTCATGATTTGCTCCTAGGGCCAAAGGTCCGATATGATCACCCCAAGGCAGTGGGGGACCTCTTCTCCGATTGCGATTGTTGTTGCCATCGTTGTTATTGTGATCACCCATCGCTTCAGATTCTTCTTCTTCGAACACAGGTATGGTGTTGAACTCAGGAATTGTGTTGGATTCAGGAACTGTGTTGGATGACTCTCCAACTTCTGTAGGATGTGTATGTGGAAGGAAAGGATCAACTTCTCGGAAGAGCGGATTTGTTCTTGTTCTCCTCCTTGTATAGACTATGTACGCCAGGATTGTCTAGTCCCACGCGGGTGGTGGCAAGACAGGTCTTTCAGCTGCAATATCGGCTT
This sequence comes from Sequoia sempervirens, assembly GCA_007258455.2. Classification (NCBI taxonomy): domain Eukaryota; kingdom Viridiplantae; phylum Streptophyta; class Pinopsida; order Cupressales; family Cupressaceae; genus Sequoia; species Sequoia sempervirens. The sequence goes on along the minus strand of VDFB02047230.1, from coordinate 632,053,259 downwards.
TCTCTTCCTCTTTGTCTAGAATAACAACAGTGTTTCTCCACTGAGCAGGGATCTCTTTCTTCTCAAAGATGAAACTCCTCAGGTTGCTGATGATGTCTACTTGCTCTCCTTCAATTATTTGGAAACTCGGCTGGATAACTGGAGGTGTAAGATCAGGTTGTTGAACTGGAGCAGTAGGACGCCAAATAGTCATACCCGTGACATAAAACCTAAGCTTTCTTTGTTGTTTAAAGCCTCGTGCCCCACGGTGGGCGCCAGAAAACTCTCCGTTTTCAAATCCGCATTCCAGAGGTGCGAATTTAAACGCCAACATTATTATAGAAGTTAAACTATTTGATACAAGCTTTATCTTGTGCATACTGCTATTTTATAACCAAATTATCTCAACAGTAAAGTCTTCTTGCTATATAGTAAAGTTCTCTCACTACAAGCTTAAGATAACATTAAATAATTATAGCTAACAAATAGTTGAAGATCCAAATCATTTAAGGGAAGTAAACAATCTTATAGGTTTCTTCAAAATTTTCATACTTTTTTTTGTAAGATCTTCTTTTCCTACCATAGAATTTAATATGTTAGAATGTAATTCAAAACCCATTATAAATCAACTTGCCTATGAATTTTCAATCTTCATTCGTGAGTTATATCTATTTTGATATCTTAAGTGTTCCCTTTTTATTCATTACAATTACTCTAGTGATCAATTATAGATGTCTATTTAGCTACATTATGATCCTACTCTACAAGCCATTTTCAAAAACCTTTGGCTTGGACTCTACTTTGGATAAATAGTGTAATATTATCAAGCCCCACGTAATTGAAATCAAAGTATTTAGGGAGAGTGATTGTCATCTTCACCACTTAAATTGTGTCTAAAGACGCGTGATTAATCTCTTATACTAAACATGTCATTAATTGTGAAGAATAAGTAAAACAAAACAATCAAAGTTTCTTTAAATGATATTAGTGAAATTTGAAATATTTAAAGAGCACCTTGTATGCATGAAAAACATGTAACTAACTTGATTGTAAAAACACAAAATTATACAAAATGACAAAGAAAAATTTGTGTACCAAAAAATGTTTAAAATACTATTATATGCTAGAAAACATATAATCTTTGATTACTATTTTTCTATATATCTTAAACTAGAAAAATGCCTATAAAAATAGACCAATCACAATACAAAGAAAATTGTATTATCCATATTTCAAACTATTAAACGTACAACATAACATGCTGGAATATTTAAAATATAGACAAATTTTAAAAAAATGAGATTCTGGCTGAAACAGCAAAATCTAGGTAATCACCACTTTAAAATTGCATGGCAGGAACTAATAATTAGTTCAGAAGGTTTAATTAACTCTCAAAAAGCATACCAAAAACACAAATTCTCAAATTTAGTGATATGTAGAGCGAGGAGTGCGTCCATCAAAAGCCTCATTTAATGTTAATGAATATTTGCATTTACAAGTGATCCTCGGTCATAACAGGAATGGAAGTGATTGTAACAGGAAACAAATTATCTAACTTGCCTCATTTTTTAAATCCCACTGCACCGCGCAGCATGTTTCAGAATGTAAATTCTTCAGGGCAAGTAAAAGATAATATCAAACAAGATAGGAAAATTTCAGATACCATTTGACTAAAACTAAATATTTGATAATGTACCACATTGTGGTTTTCCCAGTCGGTGCCACCGAATGCTACCACCTTTTCCGCAGATGGTTATGGCCACGCGTCAAGTTGCTGGTCAAGTGACGAAGCTTCTTGTACATTCGTCTCTTCCTGCCTGTCTGAAAACACTCATCTCTGTCTAACATATTGTCTTGGGCTTTTCTTTTCTATTCTACCGGAAGCCGGCACAACAATAAGGTATGGTCTCAACTTTGCTCTCCGTAGATTACAAAGTCCAATTGCCACATATGGTAATTAATTTTTGAAATACGATGTGTGGAGCTCAAATATTTGAAATATAACTGTTGCTGATATAAAAATACTGAAATATGCATGTGGATGGTGCTCAAATTTTGTAATATGATTGTGGTTGGTGTTCGAATTTTGAAATATTCATGGGGCTGGTGCTCAGATTTTGAAATACGATTGTGGGTGGTGCCCATATTTTGAGATATATACCTGGGCGGGGCTATCAGTTTAGTTCTAATGGGATAAGGGTTAGTTATTACCCTTGGCCTTCTATTCCTGTTTCTGTTTCACATTTACTACTATCGAGACGGGTATGCATAGACTTATCTTAGGATTGCAGTGGCTTTGAAGTAAGTTTCTTAGTCTTGAGCTCTTATATAAGCTCAATTCAAATTACTTTTGATGTCCTTGAGGCTAGATTGTCCGAAAGACCTATTAAGATAGGTTTGTTCGTTTAGAAGATGGTTTCACGAGTGTATAGTTTTAAAATAAAATAACAAGCTTTATTTGATTGTGTCGATATAAGATTTCAAGAAAACCAAGCAGGAAAATATGGATAGAATTGGAGTTCGTTTTGGTTGAATTTGTAATCGGTTTTAGCAGAAGGATAGAATGGACTATGTGCGCAGGGCATGAGGTTGCTGGTGCTCAACCATTTCCTCCCGTGTTAAAAAATGTAATGCAAATTTTAAAATTTAAGAAAATTAATTCAGATAAGATGGGTAGGATTCGAGCTTCCTTTGGTTGAATTTATATTAGGCATTAGGAAAGGTAGGATGGGCTATCTGGAAAGGGTATATAAGGTTGCTGGCTCCGATCCATAGTCTCCAGTGTAGGTAGATGTATTGTATGCTCAACAATCTTCTTAAGAAGCAATCATCATGAGCACGCCATTCAGTCACAAGCAAAGAACATATGGAAGTTAACTAGATAGCACGATCCTCCACATGTGGTATTAAAACAACTTTTGCAAACACAACTTATCAAGTTGGTCAAAGCTATTGACACCTTTTGATGATTGATGAAGATTGAAGACTTAGAGTCTTAGACAATTATACAAATTTTTGATTGTATTTATTTCAATTTTGTAATTCTATTGATCTTCATTTGAATCACGACTCTATAGACATTTATGATATATGACATATGCATTGGAATTTTGAATTATCAATTGGCATTTATCTTTATCACTAGCATTGATCAATGATTATATGATATATGACATATGTATTGGAATTTTGAATTATCAATTGGCATTTATCTTTATCACTAGCATTGATCAATGATTGATGATTGATGAGCGATGATTGATGAAGAATCATACTATCAAATGTATTCACAATTCTGTTATTTTTAATTTTTTGCATATATATATGTATATATATATACATACATCTGTACCCAAACATACCGTACCCAAGGAAAATAAACATTTGCCATTCCGGCATACCCATATTCCGTACCCGTACCCGATCCCTTACCAGAACTGGCAACTTAGCTGTTGATGAATCAGCATTTGTCGTCTGACACAGTTTTCCAGCTAAGTATTGTCATTGTTCTATTTATTTTCCTAAGAAATTTTATTATTCATTTAGTGCATTTATCTATTTATCTTTCCCAGCTCCTCACATCTAGGGTAGATTTTGTATATTGATGCTATTTATTTATCTACCCTAGATTTATGTAAAAGGGATTTTATTCTCCCTTTTGTTTTGAAAAGGATAATTTACTTTCCTTTTCAAGCTGACATCCACATCTCAAATTGGATGCTTTGATCCTTGATGACTGTCAAATTTATTTTGTTGATCCATAGACTGCTTCCTGGCTGCATGGACCAAGAAAGACTGTTCTGTTTACCGAGTTGATTTTTGTTGCAGTTGCATTTACTGTTTGACTGCAAAAATCTGTTCAGTTGGCTGGAATATAATGCTATTGACTGAATCTGTTTGTTGCAGACTGAAGCTTATTTTATGTTGTGTTAACTACATTATCCAATTTTGACATCTTTATGCCAATTCATGAGCATTATTGTGTTTTCAAAATTGAGAATAAATTTTACTCATATGAATAAATTATGATATCACAAAAATTTTCTCTACAGGTCATAAATGAATCACTTGGTCTTCCCTGTATTAACTATTAAGATAAATTCCATACTCAGTGTATTATATCTTGAGATGAGTTTGAGGTGCAACTAATGAATTGTTAACCTGGTTAGGGAAATGCTTATGATTAACTCACACATCTTTTGGCTGTTTATTTAGGGTAACTTCAACTTTCATATGTTGTTAAAGATAGTTGGAGGTGACAAGTTCAAATTAGGAAATAAACTTACCCAAGTGGGAGAATTGTTGAAGAATGTAAATGGAAGTTATTTAAGATGTGTTTGGTTTTGGTCATCCTCTGCAACAGTCCTTGTCATTTTATATTGATAATATTCTTGTGGATGTGCCTATAGAGAACGGGAACTGATCCTTAAATATTGCCTATGCATTTACAAGTGCAAAACGTAGATATAGGTAAAAGGAGACAGTCCTTAATACTGTGTGCATTTACGATTTCAAGGAAGCGCACTATTAGCCTTTCATTCCATTGAATCAATTTATCTCAATTCTTATATCTTAATGTGTATATATTAAATTATAAATACTGAAAACTCTATGAAAAGTACTCTTAATTTGAAATCAAAATGAAAAAGCATTTGCGAGAAAACGCTGTCTTAAGATAGGAAGTGAGAAAATGCTGTCTTAAGATAGGAATTTTCACCTTTAAGACTTTGAACAGTATGAAGAACAAATAATAGGGTGCCATATCTTTTGTGAATGGATTTGTGTATTTAATTTGTTCAAAGTAGTTGGTTCTCTTTGAGAAAAAAGCATGATTGATCGGATTTTCTACTATATTTCATGTATAAGTGAAATGGAACTTTTATATGCTTTGACCAGTTTTTGCATAAATGTTTTTGTTATCGTGCTTGAAATTGCACCCTGTTGAACCTGATGTTCAACACCTCAGTGTAACATGGGAAGACCTCTAAAGATGTGGGTTTCTTGTAAACAGAGGTCAACCTCCGGAGAAGGCCGGCTTCCTATGGTGTCACCTAACTACTGATCTTGTAAGGAAAAGGGAGAAGGAGGATACATAAAAATAAAACTAAATACTATGGTGATACACCGAAATGATAAGAGCAATGGAATACTTAGGCTACACTTGAAAATTGTCAATGACCATAAGATTACACATCAAATTCTGTAAGCTTTGCATTAATATATCACAAACAGGTTTGATTCACACACTTTTTTAAGAGAGGAAAAGATTTTCACAGACTAGAATCCATATGTGATTATGTAAACACAGTTTGTGATTTATATAATGATACTTTTACAAAGGAAGGCATGAAAACAAAGGATAAAGTCATAAAGGAATAGAAGAAATTCACAAAATAACTTGATCATGAACCTGAAATGCACAACACTTTGCAAGAACAAGAGGGTAATCTAAAACATCAACAGTGACCAAGGTAAACTCTGTATACTATGCTCCAAAATGAGTTACGGAAGTTTGCTAATCTGAGAAAGGACTGCAAAAGTCACAGATTTTCGAAAAGCATAAGGAGAACTCCTTTACAAAGAGGCAAAAATGCCTCATATACAAAAAGATGTCGGCCCCTAAGGCTTACAAAAATATCAGCGTTCAAAAAGATCTGCCCTTAGATATTTTCAAATGAAGTTAATGCCGCATCCCTGCTGTCCATGTCGGTGAAGAGTCGCTCCAGGAATGACCCCCGATCTTATGTAATACTTGCATTTACTTCTGGCCTCCGTGTCTATATTCGAACTTCCTTGAAGGGCCACTTTGAATGCTCTAAAGCATTATCATTTATGCCAATCTCCCTCTTTCCAGTAGACCTCACAGCAGTCCCCGAGACTAACAGCTTCTTCTTTTATTCAGCCTTCTACCAGCTCAAAATCTTTCTGTAGATTAACTTCCTTTGCAAACAGGTTCAAACTTTCCATTTAGATATCGACACCATTGATCTTCAAGCTGCCCCATCGCCTTTGATTTTAGGAATAGTCCATGTTGGTTATGCTTTGTTGGTCTCGTTCACAGGGGAAGTCAAACAGTCAAACGGCTGATGGTTCGCCTTTAGTTCCTTCAGATTGGTTGAGCTCATGCCACGTAGATTCTAGACGGTCAAAGGTTGCTTCATCAGAATCGCATGTCGGTGAGACACTAATCGTGTCTCCCCGATGCGAGTACACCTCATAGCAGCTATTGGCATGACACGTGACAGTCGGCGAGACCCTATATCGAATACAAAAGTCATACCGATCTCGCCCTCGTCATTGCCCAGACTCTTGTCAGAGACACATCGGGTCGACAAGAGATCTTCAGTCGGCAGGAGATCATAGCGAATGCTAAGAGTCCTACCGATATCCTTTTCCATGGCAAGTTGATCGCTATCGGCAAGACCTTCCATTGTCGGCAAGAGCTCATGCCGAAGGAAATATCTCTCGGTGAGCCCATTTCATCTTGGCAAGACCCTATTGGGTCGGCAAGACTTCTTATCGAACTCCTCCTCTCGGCGATGAGTCCCACCGCAGCCAGCTCCCTATCGGCGAGACACTATTCTCTCGACAGGACCTCATAGCGAGCTCCCTTTCTCTCCCCGAGCTCACTTCATTTCGCTGAGACCTCCAGCAATCGGCAGGACATCACTCCGACGGCCAGACGTTACGCCGATGTCAAACTTTCTCGGCGGGACCTTTTCATTATCGGTGAGACCTCATGCCGAGCTCATTTCCTTCGCCGACGCCGCTTCACTTCGGCGAGACCTCACCCCATCGGTGAGACCTTACAGCGAAGCCCCCATATTGCATCGAGATCTTACCCTTTCGGCGAGACTTTACCGGGTCGTCAAGACATCACCCCGACGTCAGCAGTTTCGGCGAGACCACCACGGTCGCCGGGACTTCATTTGATCGGCAGGACCTTATGCCGAAGGAAAAATCCTTCGGCGAGCTCGCTTCATCATTTGTCGGCAAGACCTCATCGGGTCGGGAAGACCTCTCGCCGAGCTCAAGATCTTTGGGCGACCTTTTTCATATCGGGGAGACCTCCATTGGTCAGGGAGACATTATAGCGAAGGCACCAACTTTCGCCGAGACCCCATCCTTTCGGGAAGACATCTCTCGAAGCTACGCCTTTTTGCCGAGGCCTCAGTAGTCGCCAAGATGTTACGCTGAGCCATGAACCCTCGGCGAAACCTTTCCTCTTCGGCCAGACCTTTTGCCGATGATGTCTCTTTTCGCCGAGACGTCCTCTCCTATCGGTGAGATACTTCCCATGCGGAGGGAGATACAAAACCTCACAGCGATTAAAATGTCTGGCCGACCGGGACTTCATAATGAATAGAACCCTTGCTAGTCGGCAAGACAACTAGAAGGTCTTTTCGACTTTCTCTTTAGAGGAACTCTATGCCAAACTTGATTGAGGCAGACTTTTCAACTGAGCTCCTTGAGAAATGCATCAGGGGTATGATTCAATCATGCACAACAATGTCTCCATTTGGACTTCATAACACCTGAAACATAGGTTGCCCTGCCTGATTGAGCCCGTAGGTGAAAATTGGGTAACATTTTTTTTCGTTTTTTTGTTGAATCTACAATAATTTTGTTTTAGAAAATGAATGATCATGTTTTTTTTTCCTGCCTAAGAAATTTACTTACATCAGTTCTTTGAACATTGTAGATGGCTGTACTTTTGGAAAAGACCTATATAAGAGATCTTGTGGAAAACAAAGGATTTTTAATTTCTGCACCAGTAGACACAACAGTAGAGCAAGTTCTTATGATAATGGCTGAAAATGGTATCACAGCTGTACCAATAGCCTCTGGTGCTGAACAAAGGACATCACAAGAAGAAATTCCTGTTGAGAGCAGCACAAGCTATATAGTGAGAGAATTCTTTATTTGAAATATAGAAGAAAGGTTTAAAAGTTGTGTGAAGTGATGATTAAAATATTTGAGTTCTTGATATTCATGATCTGTGTGGTTAACAGGACATAAACATGTAATTTTCTTTTTGACTTTGGCCTATAATTTTCATTTGTCTCAACATACAGTCAACTGAAATATTTCTCCCCTCTTACTTCCAAGGCAGCTTATTTTGGATTGTTTCAAGATATAACTATGCACTTCAAGACTTATTAGTCTAATAACCTTTACTGAATGTGCAAATCCAGAGATACTAAAACAATAAATGAATATATATATATATATAATATAAGAAAATTGAGATTCATCAAACTGATACAGCTTACTAAACACCCCCACATGTAGGACTAGACACTATTCCAGATGTCAGTTTAATGCAGGCTTACTGCTTAAGGGTTTCTGTCCTCAAGAAGCTTGATCTTACCCCTGAAGGGTTTAGTTTCCAAGCCACAGCTGCTGAAACACAATTGTACAGCCTAGGAATTTTTTTTTGTTTCGTTAAATTTCAAGTGCATCCCTTCTTTTCTGGGCGCATTCCATAATTCAAGCTCTCCTTTCACAGCGCACCTAAATCAGAGGCAAAACATCCCTCAAATGTCTGCAGTAACTAGGCAAGTTAACTAACAAATCTAGCACCCCAAATTGGGCGGTTAACTGACAAATCAGTCCCTCAAATTAAGGCAATTCCAACCAGTTAACTGAACACTTAATAACTTATAGTGAATGCACATAAAACAAATGCAGAAATACCACAACTGTAATAAAACAAACCTAGAAATACTATAGCTATAAAATACACACACACACACACACACTATATATATATATATAGATATGTCTATATATATATATATGTATTATATGTATGTATATATGTGTATATATATATGTGTGTGTGTGTGTGTGTGTGTATAGTTCCCTGTAACTTGTAACACTGAATGAGTGCTTTTGACGACAGTTAAATAGGATAAAGTGTTCAGTTAAATATGTATATGTTTGAAGTAAGGTGGTTGAGTCTTCAACTGTGAAGAGGCTGTGACTTGTTGTCTCTAGTTGAGCAGTGATTGGATTTGTCAGTTAAGATAGTTGCATATTAGAATAAGACGCGTGTTTTGGCATCACACCTGTTTGGACACTTTCTTGATTAGTTAGAATTGGAATAAAGTTGGAAGTGTGGTTAGTCATTTGTTTGGAACTGCCACTGATTAAGGAGGAGCCTACCTATGATTGAGGAATGGGGTGAAAGAGTATCCATGGGCTATAAAAGGTGTTGGGGGAAAAAGGAGAGACGACTTTTGAAGTTTAAAAAAACATAACTTAGTTTCTGATGCTGCTACAACTTTAACACTTGGAACAAAAACCTTAGGTGTTACATCCCGATTTTATAGCTACTATTGCATAGGGCAATTGATTGTAATGTTTGAATCTTTGTGATGAATAAAACATGATTGATCGTGTTACTAAATGAATGTGACCTATTTGAATGATGATTTCATTTGAGTGTTCTAATGATTTAATTCTTGATTAAATGTTGCATGCAATTATGGAATAATGTTATTCTAACTTGTGAGATATTTTTACCTTGTTATGAGCATATGACTGCCAATGTCATGTCATGGTGCGCAGGTATGAAGACTGTTCCTCCAGACAAAGGAGAGACATCATTCGGGGAGGAACTTGGTCGGGTAAACAGTAACGGTTACCAAATTGAGCATATACACACATACTATAGATTGAGTAAGCCAAGTCTGTTTGTTGATATAAGGGTAAGTCATTCATAGGCTTGTTTATTGACATGAGGATTCTGAATTCACTTCTTTATGCTTTAGGAGATATGATTGTTTTAGCGTCAGATTTGCTATACCATGACCCAAGTATGAATGATGTGAAAGATATGTGTTAATGATTGATTAGGAACGCACATACATCTATACATTGTGAACACCTATTTATATGTACAGACATATCAATACATGTGTACGTAAAGCAAACGGATATGCTCATACATACACATGTGTCGACATGTATATACGCATACATAAGTATGCACAAGAGTATAAATGTACACAGTCCGCTTGATATATGTGGTGAAAATAATATTTAATATTATTGCCTAGTAAATTTACATATATATTTATGTATAAATGTATATATTAACAATGTGATTATATTTATGGATATATATACATAAATACATAAATACCTATGTAAATATATTATATATTTATATATTTAAAATATATGTACTAATATTAAGGTAATATTTACATATATGTAAATATATATAAATAGCATGATGAAATGTCGGAAAATATATATATTTATATATTTTAAAATATTACACTTAATTGAAATACATGTTTGATAAAATATATAAATGTATAATATTGAAATGTAAATTATATAAATAACACATAAAATATTCAATAGAATAGAAACATTAAGGATTTAAATAGTGAAAAGGATTTAAATGGTGAAATATTTCGATTTTGGCTATAGAGAAAAAAAATAAAAAATCTCAACATAGAAATCGAGTTCATTTGTTTGAGATATTTAAATCAAGAGAAGTCGAATTTGTTTTTAATAAACATTTGAAACATTTGAAAAGAGGAAAAAACGTTTTAATCATGGAAATCGCGTGAGAAAGTCGCGCGCATAAAGAAGAACGCGTTTGAAGCGCGCGGGCAGAGAATAGGTCAAAAATAATGGCCAAAAACTATTCTTTAGGCGTCTGAAATGGCAACGTGGATTGTTGCAGGCTCGACCTATCATTTGAAACGAATTTTTCAAATCATTTATATCAAATTAACCTAAAATTTGGAGAACGCCTTGAGCTGTCAAAAATCTGCCATGAGAGTTAATTTATTCTTCTCTTGCTGGCTTAAAAGGGAGTTGAATCACCTCCATTTTGATGATTAACAGTTTAAGAACTCGCCAAGTATTTTTTTGACTAATTCTGGGCACTTGTTGTCAATCCGCATGCATTCTTAAGTGGAAAACTGTTGCAATTCGGGCCTATATATAGACGCCTTCCATTCATTGTAGGGGGACATTGAACAATCCGAGTTTATCATTCTACAAATCACGCCTTTTGCTAATTCTGAGTTGAGCTTTTGTGAGCGAATTCATCTGGAGAACATTTCTTTTCTGAGTATTTTACTGTGTGGGAGTAATTTCGACTGTGAGAGTATTCAACATATCTGAGAGTATCATTGCATTATTCATTTCTGTCAGTCATCAATTCTGAGTTTAACATTGAAGGATAGAGATTATCTTTCATTCTAGTTTGAAATTTCTTTGTCAATAACAAGAAGGCTAGAGGACTTTTGACTGAAGGAAAAAGGAGCTTCAGACTCAATCTAAATCACCATCTGCAGAAGAGTATTTTTATATATATCAGGCAAGCTATTCATCTTCTTATTCCATTCTAAAATACTTCTGAAGTTCAATAGGCATTCTATTCGTTCATGCTATAGAAGAGTTTCTGATCAAGGGTTGAATTCTTGTTTACTGAATATACAAGGATAAGAATGTGATATTTTGTTCTATTCTTTAATGCTTGCAAAGATTAGGAATTGCACTTAGAATTCATAATCAAAGATAAGGCTGTGGAATTTAAGTAATAGTATTGTATGTTTTCTTTTGTATGCATTGCTTGCATTAGTGTACAAACTACACTAGAAACCTAGATACATTATAAAGTGTTTGCTTAATATTAACTCCATATGAAGAGTATATGTTTAAGTAGGTACTAAATACTAGGACGGGAATGATAGCATCGAGTCAAGTAACAATTCTCAGCTAAGTCATTAAGGTTAACTTAGTGAAGCTTGTGTAACTCCTAGGCATTGATTTCTAGGAAAGGAGAGGACTTTGAGTTACTTGTTATGCTTTTCATTTCTAGTAGTTTAGCGTGATGTAGGAGGTCTAGGGTACGCACTACCCCGGAAGGACTAACCTACGCATAGTGTAAGAAAGCCTTAATGCAAATCGGCCCTGAGTAGTGTTTATGATAGATGACCTTCATTCGAAGTACTGAATGATAATACTTTGGCCAAAGTAGTGAAACGTACGACTGCCACGTAGACGTGAGTTAGTTGAGACTACACTGTCAGTTCATTGTGATCCGAGTACTAGTTCGAGATTGTGTAATAGCAAGGTTCTAGTTGTGTAGGACACAACACTATGCTCAGTTGGTAATCGTTAAAGGATGCCCTACCAATCTCTTCTTCGAAGGGAGGGCCATCTATCTAACGATAGGTGTGCGGGGGACCGCATTATAAGTCCGTGGTTGGCGGAAAAGCGCCTGAGTGATGTTTCTCCTCCACAGCAAGCGGCCGATGTACCAAGATTTGAAAGGACGATCTCCTGGACCTTCTTACTACTATTTGTTTTAAAGCTCATTGGAGCTATGATAGCTAAGGTATGTATTCTTGTTTCATGTATTGTGAAGTTATTATAATGAAATGGAATCTTTATGGTAAATTAATATGGCAACTTGTTCATGTTTTATCAATAAAGAAAAAGAAAAATTCTATTGCAATGACATGTTAACACGTTTACTTACTTATAGGATGTAATTTAAGGAAATTTTATTTTACATACGGGTTTGGCTGTTTCATTAGGCAGATCAACTATTCTATTGGGCATGGAAACCCTCACAAGACAATCAACGGAGCAGGACAACTATAGATTTGTGCAGAATAAAGCAACAACAAGGTTGTTTAACATGTCCAGGATCTCCAGTACATTTGGTTTGCATGCTGTAGACTACTCAAGAGCTTCAAAGGAGACTAGTTTATATGCTGGGTGCATCTAGTGGGTTGTATCAAACTAGTAATATAGTTCTCTATTTGTAATGTTCCATTCTAGAATTTTCTTATTTTTGCTTTTAATAAATATCCCACGCTCACAATAAGGCTTGCATAATTAGTTACAAATATTAATTTATCCTCAAACCATAATTTTTTATATATATTTCAGATTTAAAATTTAATAATATAATTCTGAAAAATATAAGCTTATTTTTGAGTAACTTCTGTAATCCTATTGCAATTTGCAGCTATTTTATTTGTACAAATGTCTTGAAATATTCTTATTAAAGTTAGGGGTTTTCGTCCATTAACTTGATGAAGAAATTAAGGGTTTTCATCCTCAATTTTCTGGTCTATGAGGGGTTTCATCCTCAAGATTGTTGAATCATTGATTCATATTCCATGAAGGAAAAATAAATAATCATCTCTGCTGAATTGCCTTCCTTTTGATAAATCTTCTTATATGCCCCTTTCTTCTCAATAGTCATAACCCTTTGGATGTCCCTTGACTTTTAGTTAATCATTATTTATTCTTTGTTTGAAGGAATTGTAGGTGTTAAGGGTAAATGCGCCACATTATATAGAGGATTGGCTGCCTTGGGTGGGTTGGTTGGCCTATTAAAAGGACTGCCTGCTGCTGCCTAATATTAGCAGTGGTTAATTTTAGCAGAAATAATTTTTAATTTTGAAATATCTTAGGCATTACCTTATTTTTTTTAATTTTTAATTTTTTGATTCGTAAGCGCTTTTTTAGATTGGAGCTATGAATTAGAGAGGCCACAAATAGGGGACTGCGGGTCAAGCCTGTGAGCACATTGGATGAGTGAAGGCATAGTGCCTACGATCACAATAACCCAACGGAGACTTGAACCCTGGTGGCCACAACAACAATGCCACCACTTAACCATCACACTATGGGATGAACCCCGAGGGCATTACCTTTTTGATTGTATGTGTTTGTAACAAATAAATAGGAAATAGAAGAATGTTTTCTACTTGAGTTTTTGTAGATTCTATTTTGTGTGCAACTAGTCTAAGACATTTCAATGGTATTAGAGTTGTGAACTTGCCAACCCATGAAACACACACACACACATTGCTGGAGTATGTCAAGAAATAAATGATCCATGACAAAGGAGGAAAGAGTAGAACTATTTCAAGACACTGTGATAGGTATCCAAACAGGGCAAGATAGAATGACAAAATTGTTGACAACGGGCCAAGAAAGAATGATCAAGTTGTTGACACAGTTGCTATAGATCCAGAATAACATGCCCATTACCATGCCTTTGTAGAATCAAGGACATACCAAAGGAGACAATTCATCTACAAATAACTGACCTATGGTTAGTTCCATCCCAAAACTTGCTTTACAAAAATAAAAGGAACTTGAGACTAGTTCGATAGAGGAGCTCAATAGACTCTTTGAAGAATATCAAAGGACATTTGAAGAATTCAAAGCCATCATTTCTTTTGTCAACTTGGAAGGATTGGGGAAGATATTCCGGCATTAAATAGGTTAAGGAAACAATTAGAATGGTAAGAGAATAATTGAAGCAAAAGGTGAATAACCTAAATGCACCCACCTTTGATGGCAGTAGCAAGATATTTGTTTGGACTTGGCTGCAAAATTTAGACTTACTTAACACTCAACCCGATGGTTGAAGAAGATGCAATTCAATTTGCCACACTACATTTGGAAGGCATTGCCTATGATTGTTGGCTCCATGGTTTGGTTACACAAGTGCATGACCTTGTGTAGACCTTTGATAAATTTAGCTAGAGGCTATAGGACCGATTTGAGTAGAAGGATGAGGAAGAGTATTTCAAAGAACTTGTCAGAATAAGGAAATGGACCTAAGTAGATGCATATATAGCAAAATTCCATTAAGTTGCAGTTATGGTACTCGACATAACAAAAAAGAGGATCATTTTTCTCTTTGTAGAAGGTCTATATGAGCTATTCAAGGGTTTAGTTAAGGCCTTTGCACCATCATTGCTTTAGTAAGATATTAAGAGGTCTTTAACACTTGAGCCATCTATATAGAGGAACAAATTTTCATCTCAACCAAGACTACCCACTACTAGATCATAGAAGGGTAATTTTCAAAATGAAGGTTTCAACTCATACCCTTAGAAAGCCTCATTGTGGCCATTTACAACAAAAAAGTTGGATGATCACACCAAAAAGGAACTTAGGAGGAAAATGTTGTGCTTCTCTTGAAGGAGTCATGGGAACTTGGTCACAAATGCCTTGGCAAGTACCGGATTCATTACATTGAGGTGGTATCATATGATGAGATGGATCCTAAAGAACTTGGGCTATAGCAAGCTACAAAGGAGAAAATCTTTGAGCATGAGCTAGAGAAGTTCATGGATGAGGATTCAACCACAAGAAGTAGTACACTTTCTTGGGGGCACCACATTATCATCCATTTAGGGTTATCGAGTAGCTAGTTATGGTGCTTATTGAAAGTGGGACTACCCATAACTACATTGATGAAGGCTTGGCGGTTAGGAAAGGACTGAAATCTGAAGTGTTTGTTAGATTCAATGTTGTTCTTGTTGATGGATTCACTATTCCATGCACTAAGATAATTTGACAACTTAGATTATCCTTTGTTTATTAAAAGGTATGTGATCATTTCTATGTTGTGGGACTAGGAGAAATAGATATGGTCATAGGAGTTGAATGGTTTTGTTCCCTTGTTGAATTTTCACAGAGTTACCATTCCATGGAACTAAAGTTCCAATATGAAGGAAAAGACATGTTGCTTAAAAGAATTCCGAATGAGTCACCACAAGTGATCACAACCAATATCACAACCAAGAGTATGGAGAGGACCTTCTACAAGGGACAAGTTGCATGGCCAACTAGTTGCTTTGTGGTGAAAGGCATGCATACCACTTCCACTTTGGGTAAGCACCACTCTTAGTATGCTGATATTCAAACCGTTTTGGATAAGCATAGTATTGTGTTAGTGATATTCCTCTAGGTTTTCTGCTACATAAGGGATTCCAACACATCATAGGCCAGAACCAAGCTCTAAACCTATCAAGATGACTACTCACCACCATCCTCAGATATACAAAGATGGCTCCTCACCAACATCCGCAAATATAAAAAAAAGAAACAAAAAAGGCTATAAAAGAATTATTGGAGATGGGTGTAATGTCCCCTTTTTAGCCCTATGCTTTTTAGTGGATGATAGCCTATTTCCAGAGTCCTATAGGCTACTCAAGGGAAATTTTACGGTTTCCAAGGTTCTTGGAGGTATCTTGTCAGTTTTTTAGGAGTTCTTCTTAGGAGTTTTCCAGTTTGATTTTTGGGTCTTTCTGGGTTTTCTGAGAGCTTTGGTGGGGAGTCACTACTATTTTTAGTAGTGTCTATTTTTGGACTTACTATTTTTAGTAAGTCACGATGACTATCGAGAATGTGCTCATATGGAGTTTGGAGTCACTATTTTTAGTAGTATGTTATTTTTAGTAACTACTATTTTTGGTAGTGGTGTTGGCAACTTTTTAGAGTAGGGTTTCTAGTTTTAGCAGTGTTGGCAATTTCAGTGCTGATTCTAGTTACTTTTGGCAGTTTTGGCTTCCATTGTTCTTGGAGTTGGAAAATGGCAAATATAACTTAAGTTCAATCTTAATAATTGAGTTGCTTTTTGGCCCCCCCATGCCTAGGATTGATCAACTCAAGTTGTTTTTAAAAGGGGAATGTGTACTTGGACGCCTAACTTAAAGACTTAAGCAATTTTAATGTTTAATTCATCCATATCATGAAGTGGACGCCAAAGTATGAGGAATAAAGTGTTTTTTATTAAATATTATATTTCTCCAAAATAGGGCATCCCATTTGAGAGGGAAAAGTGAATTCAAAATTATGGGTCTCAAGGTTATATAATGCCCTCACTTGCTCTCATTTTCTCATGCTAAACTTGATGTAACGAAGTGTTGCTAGATTGCAGATTGACTCTTGGGCTTTGAGGACAAAATCCCTCCAAGCTAACTTCAGTTTCGAGTTTGTGAGATGACTCCTAGCTGAACATTGGTTGCAACTTCATTCAGAGGTTGCAGTAGAGCGAACAATGGTGATGTCTTTCATTATGCTTTCAGTTTTTGTTGGGTTTGATGTCTTTTAGTGATTTTGGGGTGTGATGATGTGTTAGTTTGCTATTCTGGAGGTTTTGGCATGTGTTATCAGATTTCTGAAGTTGCTGGTTTATGCATAGCTGACCCATGTTTATGCTTGCACTGTCCGGAAGAGTTGGAACTAATTTGTGGGTATTAGCTCTATAATTTCCTCATACCTAGGTGCCCCTTTTCCTGGAGTTTGGTGATTTTTGGTGGAGTGTGTGAATTTTCCTTGCTGATCGCCCATCCTGGGAGGCCATACAAGTGGTTGAAGGTGCCTCGTATTGCATGCCAGTGATTTCCAAACCTATAGGTGGTGATTTTCAGCTTGAGATTGGACACCTAGGCATGTTCTACCATTTGCAAAAGATTTGAGGTCATTTCAATGAGTACTTGGAGAGTTATGAGCATTTGAAGGGTGTTGATTGAGGGTTTCCAGTTCACTGTTATGGTATTACCAGATTGCTGTTACAGTTATACCAGACCTGATATAACCTTGTTCTCTCATGTTTTATGATGCCTAATCGTTGTTATGTTGTAGGGGTTGTTATTTGATTCATTGGGCAATCATATTGTCATGTTTAGCTCTTGCTATATTGTATTGGACTTCATATTGTAATGCTAATATAGTAGTGCCATTCAACTTTTTACCTTCAATTATTTTGGATACTTACCCCATTGCATAAGTGGTTGCTCCCACTGAAAAGTGGTCAAACCTTTTGCTTATTGTACTTCACTCTCGCTAAATAAGTGGTTGAGTTTGATATATTTCTTTCTTTGAAATATCTCCCTTAGTTTTTTTTTTGATTTTTTAGCACACAACACTTTACCCGTTAATGTTAGCCCAAGAAAGATAACAAGCTGAAAGCAACCCTTCACTTTCTGATCATCCAGATCTCAGAGTGGGCAAGGTGAGAGCATATGATGCAAGGGGATCTGTTAGAAATAAACTAAAATGCTAGAAGTACAAATGATATTGGCGGCAAGCCGACCAATATAGAAAATGTAAATGCTTAGGTGACAAGCCAGCCTCTTCCACTTTTCAGTGAGCTACAGGGAAGTAAATGAAATGTAAAATGCTTCAGTGGCAAACCAGCCTCTTTCACTTTTTAGCGGGTAAAAAAATAAGAAAGCAACTAGTGTAATGTCCCCTTCTCAGCAGTGATTAGTGCAGTTGGCCGATAGCCTATCCCGGAGGCCTGTAGGCTAGTTAGAAGCAAAAATTAGGGTTTCCTATTTTCTAGGAGGATGTTTTGGTAGTTTTGGAGGCTTGCATGTTGGAGTTTTACAGTTCTGATTCTGGATTCCTTTTGGGTTTTCAGAGTGCTTCTCAATGGTGTGACATGCAACTGAATTAGGGGACTTTTTCAGACTTACTATTTTTAGTAAGTTGTGACGGCTGCTCAAAATATGGTTAAAATGCATTTGGACACACTTACTATTTTTAGTAGTATGCTATTTTTAGGAAGTGTTATTTTTAGCAGTGGCTATTTTTAGCAGGTTTTCAACATGCTAGTTCTGAGGCTAGTTCAAGCAAGTCAGTTTGAGCAGTTTTGGTCTTCAACACTTTTGAGTTATTTTTGGCAGGTCTTCAGCTTGTGTTGGGTGCTTCACTTGTGGAGGTAAAATATTTAATTAAGTGAAATATTGATAAGGCTTGTGGATGCCTTATTGAGGAGATATGTTATTTTATTAAGTGTTTTGCTTTAATACTTTTGGACGCCAATATTATACTTTATTTGTAATTTTGATAAAGTATAATGTTTTCTTGAGATGGACGACTTGGAGACAGGAGGAAATGAAATGCAATTTGGAGAATATTACAAAGTGAATTTGAATTTGGGTTAGGTGTCCATCTTGGAGGGAGATTGAATTTGAATATGGAGACAAAAGGCTATAAATATGAGTGCTGGCTCCATTCTTTGCATCCATGAAGAAAATATGACAAAGTGATGTCAAAATGGTGATTGAATTGCTTTGAGGAATGCATACCTCCTAGCTACTCTTAGTTTCTTGCTTGAAAGATAATAACTAGTTGAGATAGAGAGACTGTTCTTTACACTGAAGAACAAATTGAGCAATATGGAGAAGTTTTATATTGATGTTTTCTGATGTTTTGGTGTGTCTTTACAGTTTATAGGTTGCTGGTTTGGGGAGTTGCTGTAGGTCGTTTTTGCTCATATCTCCTTAGGTGAATTTTTGTTGGTTTTGGGTGATGGATTAATCTATTCTCCTATCCTAGGCGTGCCATTTTGTTGATTATCAAAATTTATCTTGTGGTTTTGGATTTTTATCTTGAGGTCGCCTTTCTTCCAGGCCATACCATGCTTGTGGCTTATCTTGGGAAGCATGCTTAAATCATTTGCTGGAGTTTGTTGCAGTTTCTTTTTCTTGACTTGGTCGCCATCTCTCCTAGAGTCATTTGCACTTGATTTAATGATAATCTATTGAGATTTGGAGGAGTTAGAAGTATTTTGGTGTGTCTTCTAGTTGTTGTTCTGTGATTTCAGTTTGCTTGTCTATTATATCAGATTGTAGTAGTTGGAGTTTTTGGGCTTGTTTTTCATGGTTGTGAGTCTTATGGAGTTTGGAGAACATATGATATCATTTGCAGCTACTTGGACAATAATAATACTTGGCTACTTGCAGATTACACTTCCATTGTAACGTTGAATCAGTAGTACTGATCAACTCTTTTACATTTTTGCAATTTTCCATTGTATTCCCACTATTAGTGGAAGAGGGCAGGCCTCGCCGCTCTATTTTCTTTCTTGTATAAACATTTTCATTCCCACCGTTTGGTGGAAGAGACAGGCCTCACCATCTTTACTTTCTGTACTTGCATTATCATTTGTTGATCGGCTGAGCCATCAATCTACTCCCACTGACTAAGTGGTCGAGTTGCATAATTTGTATTTCTAGCATATCAGTTTACAAGCTAACGATCCCCGACGCCATATGCTCACACCTAGCCTGTCATTGGCATCTTGGTGTACATTCTTGGTTTAGGGTTACATTCCAGTGTTGGTTTATGATTTCTTTAACGTTAACGGGTGAAATTGCTTGTGAAAAATTGAAAAAATTGTAAGGGTGTTATTTCAGTGGTATCAAAGCCAAGATCCTGCCATCCTGTGACCATCAAAGTTCAGTTGTCAGATGTGTGATAGAGAAAACAAATACTTCACCAAAAGTCAACAAGAACTCAGCATTAGTTTCCACTAGTTCCAGAGGCAGACACTTTTAGAGGCCTTGAGAGAAATCGGTAAAGAAGTTCAAAACATGTCAGAAGGTCCTAGACTTTCAATGGAGGAAAGAGAAGCTAGAGCCGAAAGAAAATTTGATAACATGTTGGATATGATGTCATGCTTGTTAGCAAAATTTGTCCCAACCTCAACAAAACAATGTTGGAGAAAATAGTGGCATCAACGGTAACAATGGTTTGGGGGTCAATGGGAGAGACAAAACTATTGGCCAACATGAGGCAACCTCTAGAGGATCAGCCCCTTGACCTCTTTTTCCTAGACCTCTTTTTCCTACCTTCACTCAGAGGGATGAACCACAAGCGGAGACCATAGTACCTTTTGCGGATAATGCAAGACAAGCTTACATGGAGTATGTCACTTTACCCCCTGATCTTAGAGACCAATGGAACTTTGATCAATTCATGAGTCAAAGAAACATAAAGAATGGCAGAAGAGCTGAATACCGTGCTCCTATGGGGTCCAAAACAGATTATCAACAGGCTCTTGGAAAGGTGACCTTGGCCCATTTTGATGGGAGTGATAAGTGTATGGCAAGGTCGTGGGTACAGAAGCTGGACAACTACCTTTTTCTGTCATGTCCCCGAATTGGAGGCAGAGTAATTTAATTAAATTAATTAAGTTATCCAAATATTGATATTTATTTCATAAGGATGACTAATTAATTATTTTAATTAAATAAAATAAAATATTAAATTAATTATTTGTAAGGTTATCACAATTCATAAATATTTAAAGGTGACCTTATATTTAATTAATTTAATAAAGTGACTAAAAATAAAATAATATCAAAAAGTCACTTAAGAGAATAAAATAATATTTTATTCTAGAAGCTTCTTGGAGACTTGTTGATAAATCTATTTAAGAAGCTGTTGGCTAAGCATTTGGTCATACTTGATTTGGAATTTACTTTCTCATTATCTGCGTGGTAAGTTGTTGAAGCTAAATACTTAGCATTTGCTCGAGGGTTTGAAGACTCTACAGTGCCAGGTTTGGTTGTGAAAGATCAGCCCTAGCTGGAGTTGAGAGGAGAAGATACTTCAGTCTTCTTCATTGTGCAAATTTAATGGTTTTTGACCAAATTTGGAGATTATCGATTGTATTCAGTTTATTTGAGGAGCTAAGTATTTGTTTGCAATAGCTGATGTATTATTGCAAATTTGAATAAGAATTTCTATTAATGCAATAGCTGTTTTATTATTGCATTATTTTATTGTGTTAAAAAGTCATCTTCAAATAAATTTTTCAGAAATATTTAATTATTTCAATATAGTGGGCTATTCTGAATATTATATTTGAAAGGGAAAAAGTAATCTTTAATAATATTGAGGGAATTTATATTGCCCGAAATATTAATATTGTATTTGGCGATAAAGTAAGGTTGAACATTGTATTTTTTCCCATCTATGAGCCGATAGTGGAGACTTTGAAAATATATTTTGTCTAGCATGAAACATGTGAATATTATTGCAGATAAAATCGATTTAATATTTGGAAGCTTATTTCTTATAAGACAAATTGCATGAATTTGGGTATTTATGGGAATTTGAAGAAGCAAATATTATCTTGGAGATTGCAATTTCTGTCAAGAAACTGATTTTAATCAAAGTCGCGAGTCTTCTTTTTAGCTGCCAGAGTCAAGCTGGAGATTTAAATAAAGACAAAGCATTTGATATTAGCTTGAAGATAAAGACAAAATCTGAAGTCATCGTGGTATTCTGGAGTAAATCACCAGCTTGGAAAAGACAAATATGTGAAAGAAAAAACACATAATATTATTCTGATGTGGTTCACATTTTTTGAAAGGTTCTTTCATTTTATATTGGCCACCTTCATATTAGCTGTTGTGGATGACTTTTAAAGATCATACTTCCAACAATTTCTTCTTTGGTGAATTTGTGATTTATCTTGGCAAGCTGGCGCTGACTTTGGAGGTATTTTTCCATCATTTGGGGAGCCAATTTTATATGTACAGTCACAACTTTCAGCCAACCATCTTGAGAGATTAAGGCAGTGTTCAATTTCATTATTGGATGGACTTGATGTCACCACAAAAGCTTATTTCAGGTTCTCATTTCTGATTTAATATTTGTATTAGGTGTGCATTTATGCTGTCTTAAGTCGCTGCCATTTTCAGCTTATTGTAATCTTGCACTTGATCATTATCGGGTCTGTCTATAACTTCATATATCGCTGAGATGCTAGTCATTACATAGCAGTTCTTAACTGAGTTAGCATGTTAAATGTTTGATGAAATACTCC
Organism: Sequoia sempervirens; assembly: GCA_007258455.2. Classification (NCBI taxonomy): domain Eukaryota; kingdom Viridiplantae; phylum Streptophyta; class Pinopsida; order Cupressales; family Cupressaceae; genus Sequoia; species Sequoia sempervirens. Next base: position 632,030,863 of record VDFB02047230.1, on the reverse strand, counting down.
ATTGCTGTAACTGAACATTTATATGAATTTCTCAGTCATTATAGATCAAAGAGTCACTTCGCAATACAGTCATACAATAGAGTTTGGAATGTTGCATATGAACTGCTTGATAGGATGTTTCCTTGCTGTAGATGATCTTTTCCATGGAAATCTTGCATGCTAGGTGTTTGTCAAAATTCCTAGAGTGCTGCAACTGCACATTTACCATTAGTTTTAGCCATACCATTGCATTGAGAAATCAGATATACATTCGCATTGCTTTGAAGTACATTGTTGAGTCATTAGAAATCATCTACTGCATATTCATCCTCATTCAAAGTCAGAAAATACAAAAAGTAATATCAAACAACAGCTAGTCAAGTGTGCATGAGAAGTGTTTGACAAAATTCCTGAGTAAGCAGAACTGAAAATTTAAGTCAGATTCAGCTAGGGACATTACATTCTCTTAGACCGATGCCTGAAGAAGATGCCATAAATTTTGCAACTTTGCACTTGGAAGGAGCTGCCCATGAGGGGTGGTACCATGGTTGGTCACTCTTGGCCACAACCTCATTAACACATGAAGAATTCACGAACAAGCTGATTGAGAGGTTTGATACTAAGGATCCTGAAGTGAAATTTCGTGAGCTTGCACAACTGAAACAACATGGCTCATTGGATGCATTCATTGTAGATTTTCAAAGGCTTTCCGTGATGGTGCCCAACATCACCGAAAGAAGACTTGTTGTGTTGTTCTCAGAAGGTTTGATGGAACCATTGAAGGGGTGGGTAAAAGCATTCGATCCACCAAGTCTTGACTAAGCTATCAAGAAAGCTAGAAGCATGGAGTTGTCGGCCCCTAGGCCAAAATTTCCATCCAATCCTTTTGCTCACAAGAGAGATAAGAAGCACTCTTCAAAGCTGCACAAGGAGTTCCCACAGAAGATGTCAGAAGAGCTCCGAGAACAGCTAAGGAAAGATGGTGTTTGCTATACTTGTCGTGAGCCTTGGTGAAAGGGTCACAAATGCTATGGAAAGGGCAAAGCACAACATATGGAGGCTTATTCTGATGTTGGATCAAAGTCTGATTTCTCAGAGCAACAGTCTGATTTTGGGGACAACGAAGAAGAAAAAGCTCCAGAAGAGTCTAATCATGAGCAAGGAGTTGGGGGCCCCATTGCCCAACTCTCTAGTTTTCAAAAGAATGAATCTTTCAAGGTTCGTGGTATGCTTGGAGGGCATCAAATTGTTGCTTTGATTGACACAGGAGCAACACACAATTTCATTGATGAAAGGGTGGTTGCAAAGAGAGGACTCAAAACTGAAAAATTTGAAGGTTTCAAAGTCACGGTAGTGTTGATGTGATTTTTGTGACCGCACCAATCAGCAGAACAAAGTTGTCCGAAGGCTACTCCATTCTCTCTTGATCAAAGTATTCGGTGCGCTAAGATTGCAAGAAAGTTCGCACGTTCAACTCCAAGGTTCCGAAATACTTAGAATACCCTCAGTTGGTTTGATGTGAATTGCTGTTTTCACGAGGGGACTTACACAATTGTTCAGAATACTTGCAGTTAATAGTAAATGGATGATTGGAAGGGATTTGTCTAATGCGGATGATTTAGCAATAAGTACGTTTTCCTAAAACTAACCAAAGATGAATGGAAAGTAAATGAGTGTAAGGGTAAGAGGGTTCTAGATTCTACTCTAAGACGGGATGTGGGATCAATCTCAACAGCTTCAACCAAACTCTGTTTCGCCTCACGCTGGATAGCTTACACAAAGTAGGTGCAATCTTCAAAGGGATAGCGAGTAATTTTCAAGTTACAACCCAGCATCAAGATACCGTCAAAACGACGCATACCAAGGCATGAGCTACAACTGAAGTTAAGTTTATGAAATGCTCCAGTAGACCATGCAAGGAAAACTTGCCGTCAGCAAGCCGCTAGTGGTATGGAATGAAACGAAGTTGCCTTGATCAATGCCACACATCCACAACTACTATCCACTTGCATGAAATGAAAATTGTACTACTTTAAGCTACTCTACGCTACTTGGAGTCGAAGGAATGAAGAAACCTTGCTAGCTGTCCATAACAAAGACAAATTTCACCATCAATGAAAAGATTATCTATTATGAAAGTGTTACACAACAATCTCTTACAAAAGTTTTCAAAGGAAAACTTTCCTCTTTCTCCACACTATGCTAAGCTATCAAACTATCTCTCTAACAAAATGTTTACTTTCTGATGTCTCCTCTAATCTGATCTCTATTCTAATTCTAATGAATTACAAATGAGGGGGACTCCCCCTTTTATAGATGGCTCAGTCCAAAGGACAGCTCAGATTACAATCAAAAGAATGGCTAAGATTAAGCCACCTTAGCCCTAACCCTAAAAATTGCCAGAATGGGGAGTGGTACATTAAATGAATCAAAGATTCTCACTCACTCCCAAAATAGTAAAGGCAATTAATGCCCACAATTAGTCTTCTAGAAGATCATCGTCGAGTAGTGCATTCCCGTTCTCCTTCTCTTTGGCTGCAAACTCAATGAATCTAGCAAGTACAGCTTGAACCTCCTGAACTGAAATAGGTGGAATGCAATCAAGCTGAAACTCTAACACCATGACTGACTGCTCGTGCCGTGTGCAAGACTTTCTCCAAGCAACTAAGGCATCCTGTGTACTCTGAATCAAACTGGAGAAAGTGGAAGTGTTCTCAAAGTCATCTTGTACAAAGGTCTTCACCTTTGAAAAGAAAGGCACCAGCCTACCCCTCAAATTATCAACAGTCACCTCATCGGGATTCAACCGCCTAGCAAATATAGCCTCAAAGGTATTCTGGACTCCATCAATAATATTGGCCATAGCTTTCCTAACTCTAGCTGAATTCGCCTGTGCTACGTCAAAGAAACCACGTCCTGTGACTACTGAAGAGTACCATCTAGAAAAGTCGTATCTATCATTCTCCTGAATGACTCCTCCATCGATCAGCATCTGCAAAGGAGTATGCCTCAATGCCTCAAGACATTGAATAACTTTGCATTGATAAACAGAAGCATCACCCCAGGCCTGATCAACTGCCTCCATCCGTGCCGAAATATTGGAAGCCTGCTGGAAAGCATGAGCAAGGTCTTCCATGAACTTTTCTGTCTCAGGACGAACTCCTGTAACCCATTTATCTGCCTCATGTGCCATCTTTCCCAACTCCAACAAGCCACTAACTGACTCTCTAGATAACTCGGCTGGAAGCTCTATTGCTGGAATCTCCTGCCCAGAAGGACGAGACAACTGCTGCATATATCCTATCAAAGCCTTATGCTCCCTTTTCAATTTCTTGTACTTTCCTTCCTTTTTAAATAATCTGTCCTTGAGGGCGTGGTAGGAGTTATCACATTCCTCTACAATCTGTGCACCTATGGGGCGTCCTAACTCCAAAGTTGTTACCGCATAGTTCTCTGGCACTGCTTCATCTCGATCACAATCAACCTGTGGCACCACCATATGAAGGGTGCGAGAACCATCCTCATCAGTTGATATCTTTGAAAATTTTCGTGCTCTCTTCTTTTGTGGAAGCGCGTTGATCCTGTTTAACAACTCTTCCATTTCTATCGCTGGATCAATCTCTTCATTGGGGCTTCTTCTCATCCTATTTTTGAGCCAATCGGGTACTGTATATTGTATATCAAACGGCTACTGTTCTTGTGCTTCTACTTCACGGACTTGTTCAACTTCTATATCATTCTGATGAGGCTCATCGGCCTCAAGTGGCTGAGTATCTCCCGAAACTATATCATCATCGTCTAAAGCCGCCTCTAACTCTTGCTGAAACTGAGGGTTAGTAGCAGTCCCCTCATCGGTCTGCTGGTCATCTCTACTAGGTGCGTTGACACTCTAGCCAACTGACTCTCTCCGTGGTGGCTGATTATCTTCTTGTACTACTTGCACTTGATTCAATGCATTCCTTTGATTAGCAAATAAATAAACCTCCTGTATGCTTGGAGAACGTGTCTCCAATGGCGCGGGTGACTCAACTACAACTCGTGGAGGCTCCGGCTGAATAGGCTCTTTCCTTCAAGATTCTGGACCTCGTGTAATCTGTTTCTTCCTGGTGGTGGTGGGTGTCCTGTGATCTCCCATCAAATTGTAAGTCAATGCAATCGACCTACCCTTCAATCTGCCCACATGCCTGTCAACCCATGCTCTGGTAAATGTCATTACTGGAATAGAAAGTGTGTCCAAATCAACAATCTCTGGTTCTGACCAATCAGGAAGTGGAAGTGGAGTATCTCTCACAGCCTCGTAATCTGGATGGAGAACATTCATGTCCTCACTCACCTGGTCTGGTACGGGAATGACTTCACACTCCTTGATCATACTCAGTGGCAACCTAGAGAACACTCTCTTCCTGACTTCAGCCTCGTCTGATGCACCAGCCCAATAATCCTCAATGTTTGCCTTATGTTTAAATTTTTCTGACAATACCCATTTGATATTGTTATGTGGATCATAGTGCTATCTACTGGTGTGATAGGAAAAGTGATAAAACTGAAGCTCGCTCTCGGCTTCTCTAGCTGCCTGAAGTGAAGGACACACTTCGTCTGAAATGCCCATGACAATTGGGAAGTCAACTCCTCCCTTTTTCTTTTTCTTCTGAATCTTATCGTAGGCAACCAATTGCCTAGATATCTCTAACCTTAAAATTCTGTTGGTTGGGTACTTAGGCAGTCTATATGGATATGAAGAAAATCCTTGCAGCCTTATGTAAGAAAACTTCGGAAATTGTATAAACCAACACCCAAACCTCTCAATTAATTCCTGAGCTTCCCTTGAGATCCTATGATGCATCCGTTCCTGAAGTGTTCTCGTGATGTGCATGGTGAAGGCGTCATTGACACGCTTGTAATGAGTAGTACTTGTCAAGTGCAACTGCGGACAAGCCTCATGAATTTTGAACTGGTGAGAGGCACAACCAACAGGCTCCTTATATGAAATTCCTCTGTATTTCGTCATACGGGCCACATGTAAATGATGTAAGAGCCCATATAGAATGTCTTTGTTCTTCTCAAACTCAGGAGCTTCTCGTACAAATTGTCACTGATCATTGCAGCCCAGTTGACGTAATCCTTTCCTTCCAGCACGAGGTTGGTGTAATAGAACATCCATGGCTCGAAAATAAAAGCTTGAGGGCAACCTCCAACTCTGCTCAGCATCATGATAAGATCACAATACTCCTGCTCAAGTCATCTGATATAATTTGCCTTGGCAGCTTCGTACGAGAGGGCTTGGGGTTGCTCATCTAGCGAGTATTAATCGTCTCTGTACATCTCTCGAATGCAGAAGCATACATTCGCTCAGCACGTTCTCTCGATTTGTAAATCATATTCCTGTGTGCTGGGATTCCAAAAGCTTCGCCAATAGCTGAAGGAGTGAGGTTGGTGAGCACTTGACCATCCGGTGACATAATTGATCTATGATCCTTCTCATAGCAGTTGGCGCACTCCATCATCAGCTCCGAACACTGAATAGCTGGTGGGAAACCAGCAGCTGCATATAATCCACTTCGAATGATGTTGTGTGAAGTGGCTGAAGGTTGATGATTACCAATCCCCAGCATTCTGTTCTTGAAAGTCTCCAAGTTGACAGAGCCCAAGTTCGTGTCAGCAAGCTTGGCCAACTTTGAAGTGAACTTTGACTCTGGCATGAAAGGCTTGCTCAACTTCTTGATAAAAGCTTGCCTGGATGCACCATTGTTGTCCTTGCCAGTTGTTCTTGCCTTAGCCATCTGCAAAACAATAAACATCCATTAGCAAATTAACTTAGAAAAATAAATAAAAGGTTTTGCAGGGCTGCCAGTCGACTTTAAGAAGTTGCAATATTGTTTCTCATTTGCAAACCTCAACTTCTCCTTCAACAGATTTCAAATTATCAATCACTTAGAAAGTCTCAGCAACTTGGATACTTTCAGCAACTTCAATGAAATTTATCAAATTTCTTAGCTGGCTGCAGCAACATGAACTCTTGTAAATTCGCACTTCTTCACTTCAAATCAGATTTAGCAAGTTTGCAGTCTTTAGCAACCTTCAACTTCAGCAATATAAACTTCAGAAGTTGCAGCCACAATGCAAATTAATTTGAGCCTCAGCACACAATGATTCTCTTCTTTCTTCAAGTCGAACTTTATTCAATAACTTTCAGCTACAAGCTTTCTTCAAGAAAATTCGAACTTCTTCAACAGTTGCAGCCACAATAATTTTCAATCCTCATACTCAACTCAGCAAATCAAATCTTCCACTTGCATATTCACACTTCAGCTTCAGCAACTTCCTTCAACAAATTTCGAACTTCAGCCTCAGCAACAAACTCAACACTTCAGCCTCAGCAACTTCCTTCAACAAATTTCAAACTTCAGCCTCAGCAACAAACTCAACACTTCAGCCTCAACAACTTCCTTCAACAAATTTCGAACTTCAGCCTCAACAACAAACTCAACACTTCAGCCTCAGCAACTTCCTTCAACAAATTTCGAACTTTAGCCTTAGCAACAAACTCAACACTTCAACCTCAGCAACTTACTGCAACATCAGACTTAGAGCAAATTCGATTTTCCTCAGCTGTGAAAAAGAATGAATGAATCTTCAGCTCTTATAGGAAAATCGAATTCTAGAAGAAGGCTAAGTTTAGCCAGTGTATTAAATTTCCACTACTCCATTCGAATTTCCCTCTCTGGCATTTTTGACACTTGTCTTTCAACGTCAGGAATCTTAATCTTCTAGAATTTCAACTTTGACTGGCATCTTTTAATTCATTTTTGAAAATATTTAATTTAAATTCATCTTTTAACAATTTCCATTCACCAGCCGGAGCTCTGTCACTTGAATTCAAATTTTATTTCTCCTCGGCTCTGGAAAATTCATCTGTGAAGAACTCAATCAAAATCATCTAGGCAATTCCCTTCGAATTCATCGTCTGGAAAATTCTATCTCGAAAACACATTTTATTCACTTTACCTTAGAAAATTTTAAATTCTCCCTTAGAAAAATTTCACAATTCAAGCACCGATTAAATTCTTCATTCGAAAGGCGTTGGCGAAGTGCAGAAGACATGGAAATCCATTTCTCATCGATGATCTCCAATACCCAGAAGAAAATTTTCTCCAGAACTTGTCGAATTCATGGGTATGCAACGAACGGGTTCATTTAAAATTTAAAATTTTAAACCTTGAAAAAAATAATTTTTTAATCAATTTAATCCCGTTCTTCTCATCTGTGAACATTTTGTGTTGCTTTGACTTGAAATTTTTTAAAATCCATCCTGCAATGCAAGCACTCTCTGATTTCATCACTGGCAAATTTATCCAAGTTCAGGAAAATTTTTTCTCCTTCAAGTCTAGGCGTATTTTCTTAAGGAAGAAAATATTTTGCCTTAGAAAAATTTCGAATCACTTTGAAAATTTTGCCTTAAGAAATTTTATTCAACTTCATTCATTTTCCTGTGGTGAGAAAATTCTATCAACTTCACTTAGAAAATTTTCCTTGAAAGTACATCACGCCTCACATGCTTTATTTTATTCACCACCTTGTACTTTATTTCACACCTCCATCACTTTGGGCGCATTTATCTTATTTCCACGCCTTAGCAATTATCATCTCTCAAGTCTAGGCGCATATTATACTTGAAGGGGAAAATTCAACTTCACCACGCCTAGCATACTTTACTTTCCACTCACCACCTTACACACTTGGGCGCATTTTAGCATGAGAAAAGGGTGGGCGCATATGACAAGAGGAGAGGAATAAAGCCTTTCAACGTGACTCTTGAGCTTCTTTGTTTTGTCTTCACATGGCCTCACTTGGGCGCATATAGCATGTAGAGGAGAATAACACATTTCTAACGCCCCCCTCCTTTGACTTGTTGACCTCCTTTTAAGATGGGCGCATATTGCCATGTGAGGTGGACGAGTTTCATACTTAGAGAATTTTTATTTGAACACCTAGCATCTTGCTTGTGAGGGCGCAAATGGAGGGTGGTGGAAGATGAAGTATATTGACCCTTTTGACTTTCTCATCAAACTCTTAGAGTGGGCGCATTTGGCTATGTGTGAGGGATAAACTCAACACTTAGAAATTTTTCAAACATGAGACCTTGCATGAGGGCGCATTTTGCCATAGGAGGTGGATGAAACCTTTAGAAATTCTCATTGACTTTTCTTCCAACTTTTCCTTGGGCTCATTTTAGATAAGCAGGAGGATAAACTTTATGCCTTAGAAATTTTTTCTGGCTTCAGCTGAAGATGGGCGCATTTTCATGGTGGTGCAGGATGAAGTCTCAGACTTAGCCAATTTTTCTCGTCTTCGTCAGCTTCTTCATGCCTTACTATAAATAGTAAGTCCCTTGATTTTCAAACTTCAGAAGCTCAGATTGGTTTGAAATTTTGAACACTGGATCCTCGCGACTTCATCAACCTGTTGACACTGCTATTTTGGGTTGGCCTGCTATTTTTAGTCCATTTTTGAAGGTGGTTTGCTATTTATAGTAACTGCCTGCTTCTGATACCTCCACAACTCCGTTTGATTTGAAATTCGAATGATGAGCTCCTCACCATGTGACCTGCCTGCTGACACTGGCGCATGCGGCTGACTTTCTATTTTTAGCTTGTTTTCGAAATGACTTACTATAAATAGTAAGTGCTCCGTTTGCCCTCAAATTTTACCAGCGAGTAGTTTGAAAGATGCTGATCGCGGTGGTTTACACCGGTTTTCGAAAATTCTGACCTTTTATGCCTCTTTTTGGGTCCCGAAGCTGGAAACCCTAATTTGATTTGCATGCATATCAGATGACTTCCGTTTGTCTTCGTTTCTGTTGTATTGCGATTAGTTTGTGATTCTGAAGTGCTGGGAGGCGGCTGCCGGAATGAATCTGCTAAAAATAGCAAGTTGCTGAAGGAGTGATTATCTTCGTTTGCATGTCACATCACTGCGAAGCTCTCAAAAAACCCATAAGGAATATGCAGACATGCAAAGGAAAACTTGACATGCAAACCCTAAAAATAGCCTCTGAAGGCTGAACTCTGAAAGTCTTTATCTCACTTTGCATGTTACACCACTGCGAAGGTCTCAGAAAACCCATAAGGAATATTCAGACATGCATTGAAAAACTATGCATATAGGCCCTGAAATTTGCTCCGGAAGCTGAACTACTAAAACTAGTAAGTCCTCTGTTTCAGCTCAAATTTTGCTAGTGAGTAGCTTGGTGTGTTCTGGATGCCGCATGACTGTCGGAATTTCAAGAATGCTGACGGGACACTCGGAATTGCACACTTACTAAAAATAGTAAGTTGCCAGAATCTGATGAAATTTCAGTGGAAGCTTGTTGGAAGCACATTGACCTCAATGTCAATCCCTGTTTTGAATATATTCACCTTTTTCGATCTCGGACTGACCAGAAAGATGGAAACCCTAATTTTCAGACTCGGCCAAATTTCACGTTTAAGCTCAATGGCGGGCACGTTGCCTGAAAGGTAGACCAGAAAAGAGACAGACAGAGAGAGAGAGACAAAAACCAAAGCCAGAAGACCAGAATGGAGCAAAAACTAGGGGTCCCCATTTTGAATGTGGCGATGTGTGAAAAGGTCACAACAGGTAGCAAATGGGTTTCAAATCTCTTGCAATCGAAAGGTTGCTAACATGTTTTTGCAATTGGGCAACCATGAGGTCAAAGATGACTTCTATGTTGTAAGCATTGAAGATACGGATGTTGTCCTTGGATTCAATGACTACGATCACTTGGAGAGATCTCCCTAAATCTGCAAACAATGGAGCTAAAGTTTCAATCCGATGGAAAGAGGGTGGTGCTAAGAGGAATGTCAAATGGAGGCCCATGAATTGTATCTTTCAAAAGAATGGAGAGGTTGATTCGACATGATCAAGTTGATTGGGCAGCAAAATGTATGATTCTACCAGCTAACCCAGTTGAAACAAAGGAGCACTATCCACCTGATATTCAGTCATTGCTCACTAAGAAGAGTAAGGTCTTTGCTGATCTACCTCCTGGGAGACCTCCTGAAAGGAGGACTAAGCACATCGTCGAACTTGAAGAAGAGGCCAAGCTATCATTACAACCCCATACCAATATCCTAAGAAGCAAAAAGATGAGATTGAGAAGAACATTAGAGAAATCTTGGAGATGGGTTTCATTTTCCCAAGTAAGAGTCCTTTTGCTTCAGTAGTTGTGCTCGAGAAGAAGAAAGATGGCACCATCCGCATGTGTGTAGACTACCGTGCATTGAATCAAAAAACGATCAAGAACCGATATCCTATTCCCAGGATAGATGAGCTCATTGATGATCTACATGGGGCCAAATTCTTTTCGAAGATTGATCTAAGATCGGGGTACTATCAGATTCGCATGAGGGGATCAAATGTTGAGAAGACAACATTTCAGTTGAATTATGGTCATTTTGAATTCTTAGTCATGCCCTTTAGGTTGAATAATGCTCCTGCTACCTTCCAATCTTGTATGAACCGAATCTTTCAGAAGTAGTTGAGGAAGTTTGTGTTGATTTTCTTTGATGATATTCTCATCTTCAGCAAGACTTGGGAAGAACATCTCAAGCACTTGGAGGAAGTGCTTAGCATCCTTGAATTAGAAAGTTTGTTTGCCAAAGAGTCCAAATGTGAATTTGGAATGATAGAGCTGCTCTACTTTGGTCACAATATCAGCGTTGAAGGAGTGAAAGTTGATCCAAAAAGATCAAGGCAATCTTGGATTGGCCACCTCCAGAGAACTTGATGCAGTTGAAGGGGTTCTTGGGTCTTTGTGGCTTCTACCAAAGATTTGTAAAAGGCTACTCTAAGTTGGCTGCTCCTCTTACTGATCTCACCAAAAAAGAGCTTTTGTTTGGTTAGAAAAAGTACAAGGTGTTTTTGACAAGTTCAAGAAGATTATGAGTTCATGTCCAGTTTTGGCTATACCAGATTTTACCAAGCCCTTTGAGTTGCAATGTGACACATCAGGAGGAGTTGATGCTGTCTTGATGCAAGAAAACATCCAATGGTGTTTGAGAGCAGAAAACTAAGAGGTGTTGAGAAGACCTACTCCATCTATGACAAAGAAATGCTTGCAATCATGCATGCGTTGGCCAAGTTTAGACAATACTTGGTGGGGAGAAAATTTGTTGTCAAAACTGATCACAATAGTCTCAAACACTTTATGCACCAAAAGGATTTGAACGAAAGGAAGCAAAAGTGGGTGAGTAAGCTACAAGCTTACGATTTTGACATTGAGTATGTCAAAGGAAAGAACAACATTGTGGCGGATGCCCTATCTAGAAGGCCTTATTTGAACTCATTTTGTGAGCTTACTGCTGATTGGAAGGAGTTGTTGCTTGCTGATTATGCCAAAAAAAAGTTTACAACCAGCATTATTGAAGGTACTTTTCATGATGGAAGGTACAGAGTGGTTGATGGTTTGATACACTACAAAGGGAGAATCTTCTTGGTACCTGAATCCAAGCTCAAAAAGAAGATTTTGTAGACTTTCCATGACATTCCACTTGCTGGTCTGTAATGTCCCCAATTTAGCCCTACGCTCTTCATTTGGGTTTAGCCTATTTTTGGAAGCTCGTAGGCTAAGCAGAAGCTCGAAATTAGGGTTTCCAAACTTCTTGGAGGACGTTTTCGTCTTTTTGCGGAGCTTACACTTGGAAATGTTGAACTTGGATTGCGGATTCCTTCTGGGTTTTCTGAGAGCTTCGCGTTGGTGGTTTCGGTTCGGCATTCTGAGCACTTTCGAGAATTTACTATTTTTAGTAAATTCTATTTCTGGCAGTGGTCCTGTTGACTTCGGCTTGGTTGGCTCTCATCTTCAGTATGTTCAGTTGGTTTGATCAATCTTGACCTTGGGAAGCATTTTTGGTGAGATATCCAGTTGATTTTAAAATGTTATACTTTAATGTTATATTTTATTATTGAGACCCCTTGGCCTAGTGAAGCAACTTTAAGTTGTTCATAAAAGGGGGATTTTGAGGGGTGGCGCCTCATGGAGTTATTTTATTATATTCTAAGGTCCAAAAATCAATGTTTGAAAAGGGACGCCCATCTTGAGGAGAAGATTAATTCAAATTAAAAGTTAAATTGCCTTGAGAAAAGAGACGCCATCTTTGGAGGGAAAAGGAGTTACTTCAAACTTGAAAATTAGGGTTTCTAGAAGCTTCTGGAGAGTTTTCACAAAGTTATATAAGGAGAGCTTGGGTCTTCATTTGGGCATCTGATATCTTGAGTATTGTTATGCTGCCGAAATGGTTGCTGGATTGCTTCGAGGAATGAATGCCTCCTAGCTTGGGCTCGACTTCGTGCTTGAAAGATAGCACCTAGTAGAGAAGTTTGCTAGTTATTGAGTGAATTTGTAGTGAGGTTTTGCATTGTTTTGATGATCTTGCATTTTGTAGCTGAGTACTTGCATTTCTGTCATATTCTGGATGTTGCTGAATATCATAGCTGATTCGAAGTTTCATTCATATATCAAAAATAAAAAAAGATATTGTTCTGGGTGTTGGTCATATCATCTTCTCTACTTGGGGCGACCTTACTTGCAAATTTGTGGGATTTTTAATGAAGTTTCTGATTTTATAAAGCAAATTCGTCATTTCTTGAAAGCCCTACTTTCTGGAGTGCTTTGGGATCCGTGCCATTAATTAATAGCCACTTTTAGCTGTCCTTTTTCATAACTAAACTAGGCGCCATCATTTTAAGAGTATTTTTGCATCAGTTTTCATGTAATTTGAGTGAGAAATGAGTGAGTTGTGAGCTTTTCATTGAGTTTATGTATTGCTGGTTCTGTAATTCATGTTGCTGGTCTGTCAGATCAGACTTGAGAAAATTGCATATTAGCGAAGGAAGGGTGTTAGGAATTCATTATTGACCTAGTGGATGACATCTTTACTATTGCAGCAACTTGTAGAGCTTAAATCCTTGATCTTGCAGGCATTCTACTTCTCATTGTAAGCTGAATAGTAGTACTGTCAGCATTTCTCTCATTTTGCTTATCATGTTTGTAATTGCCCACTGAATAAGTGGAAGAGGCTAGCTTGCCGCCTATTTACTTTGATTTGCATTGTAATATCGTACATCTCCGCCCTATGGTAGCTCCATTCCCACTCCGGGTTTGAAAGCACATTCTGGGTGTTGAGTTTACTTTCAGCATTTGTAGTGGTAGAGATCCTCTGACCATATGCTCGTCCATCTTGGACACATTCTTGGTTAGAGTTACTTCCAGTTGTAGTTCTGATTAATGTACTGACGATCCTCTTGCCATATGACAACCTCTCTCTTGTTGAGATTGAGTGTGCATTCTTGGCAAAGAGTTATATTGTAACTGCTGGTTTGATTTATCTAACCCTAACGGGTGTGTTGCATTGCTGATTGTAATTTGAGAATTGAAAAAAATTGGCTCGGTTCATTACATGGTCATCAAGGTTATTTCAAAACCTATAGGCAAATCCATGAAAGATTTTCATGGAAGGGGTTAAAATATGATGTCTTGCACTACATTAAGGAGTCACACTTGCCAAATGAACAAGAATGAGCATACATTTCCAACTGGTTTGTTGCAGCCTCTACCAATTCCTAATAAAAAATGGGAAAGTATATTGATGAACTTCATCACGGGGTTGCCAAAGGCTCAAGACAAAGATTGTATCTATGTTGTGGTTTATAGATTAACCAATTTTGTTCATTTCTTTGCAATTACTAGTTCATTTTTAGCAACTCAAGTTGCATGTTTGTTCTTTCATGAGGTGTTTAGATTGCATGAGTTGCCAAAAAACATTGTGAGTGATAGGGACAACAAGTTCCTAAGCACCTTTTGGAAAGAAGTTTTAAGATTGAGTGGTACAGTGCTCACTCCTAGCACTAGTTATTACCCACAAATTGATGAACAAACAGAGGTTGTGAACAAGTGGTTGGAGGGCTATCTCAAAAACTATGTCTCGGAGCAGCAGAAAGCTTGGGTGAGATGGCTTCATTTAGGAGAGTATTGCTACAATTCATCCTTCCACATGTGTATCAGAATGTCTCCATTCATGGCGCTCTATGGATATGAAGCCCTTAGCTTTGTTGGTTTGATGTTTGGTGATAGACAAGCCCCTCAAGTGAGGGATATGTTGCAGCAGAGTCAAGATATTTTGAAGTCTTTGAAGAACAATCTCTAGATAGCACAAAATCATCAGAAGTTGTACGTTGATCAGCAGTGTGTTGAGCGCACAATTGAGGTTGGTGACATGATCTATCTTAGACTCTAGCCTTATTAATAGTCTACTCTCAAGAAGAGTGGAACAAAGAAACTCAAGGCACGTTTGTATGGGACGTTTAGAGTCATCAGGAGAGTTGGTGTAGTGGCTTATGAGTTGGAGCTACCAACGAGTAGCAAAGTTCACAATGTCTTCCACGTGTCTCACCTCAAGAAGGCCCTTGGACACAATGTTGTTGCTTCTTCTGATTTGCCTCCTTTGGATGAGGAGGGATAGTTGGTTTTGATACCAGAGGAGATCATTGATTCCAGAGAACACTCTTTGAGGAGAAGGACAATCAAAGAGTATTTGGTGAAGTGGAAGAATTTTCCTATTGAGGATGCTACTTGGAAGAATGAGGAGATTTTGCCGCATTCAGACTTGCAATTTCTTCAGGGAAAGCAATCTTGGGATACATACGGAGGAAGATGACTACAGAGAAGTTTCTACCTGAGTTGATGCAGGAATTGATCACACTAATGAGGGATCCTGACATAAAAGGGGCAACCAGAATGATTTTTGCTTCCGACTAGCCTATGGGCCTCCGGGATAGGCTAATAGCCAATTGCACTGATCACTGCTGAGAAGGGGACATTACAACTAGGAGGCAAGCCAGCCTCTTCCACTTTTCAGTGGGAATGAAAGACAATATGGAGAAATGAAAGATCATTTCTGCTTCCGACTAGCCTACGAGCCTCCGGAATAGGCTAACGGCCAAGTACACTGATCATTGCTGAGAAGGGGACATTACAACTAGGAGGCAAGCCATCCTCTTCCACTTTTTAGTGGGAATGAAAAAAAAGTATGAAAATGAAAGAGCTGATCAGTACTACTGAAAACAATGTTACAAAATTGAGTCTTGTACAATGTATAATGAGATAACTTAGCAATAAGAAGACCCATGTGTTAGAAAAAAATCTCCAAGATAGATACAAAGACAAGCATCAAGAAAATAAGGAAAAATATTGAAAATACTAGGTCTGATATAAAATGACAGCGTTCTGATTTTTTGATCAGCAAGCCTGAAAATCACCAAAATGCTTGTAACTCCCTCAATACTCCTCCGAATGACCTCAAATTGAATGCAAATGGAACCTAAGTCCTAGGCGTCCAAGTACAAGCAGCTAGATACCACCAAACAGCTAAGGTTATTTTGGCACACATTGTAAAGAACCAACAACAAATGGTACGACCCTTTAGGGAAGGGTGACCTCAAGCAAAAATCAAGCACACGAGCTAAAATCACCAAAATAGGAGCAAAGGGGATCCCAAATACTATGCTTCCAATGAATCAATACCCACAAAAAACGACCAACTCCTCTGAAATATGTAATCAGAAATGTGGATCAGCTAAATATGTACAAAGCACTCCAAAAACACCAAACCAACAAAGAAACACAACAAAATATGCCTTAGAAGACATTGAAGCCACACCAAATTGAAAACAGGAATGAAGCCATCACCAGTGAAGCTCAGTTGCATCCTCTAAATGAAGGAGCACCAATAATCGAGCTAGGAGCTATCTTGCAATCCCTAAACTAAATAAGGCTAGGAGGTATTCCAACCCCGGAGCAAGAGTCTGGATAAAATCCGGTAGCACTTCGTTATGAGATGAAAGTGGATACCAAATGAAGAGGCAAGGCACTGTATATATAGGTTTTTAAACCCAAAAGTTCAAATCCTCTTTTCCCTCCAAAGGGACGCCCAAGAAGGAAGAATAAAATATTCATTTTAATTTTCAATGTTGACTTGACTTTGGGCGCCCAAAAACACTGAGCAAAATAAACCTTATGAAATGCAAATATATCACCAAATTGGACGACCTCACAAAAAACACAATTTATAAACAACTTAAGTTATATGTCTAGGCGTTGGGGGGGGGGGGGAGCGAAGCACAATATAAAAATATAACTTAAGTTACCAACTTTCCAAAACAGGCTCCAAGAAAGCTAGAGAAGCCTCTACCAAATTGCCCTGCGAGAAATAGGCACTGAGTGTTGAATTGCTACCAAACTGCACTGCCAAAAATAACACTTATTAAAAATAGCATACTGCTAAAAATAGTGACTCCAAACTTTGTTTGAGCACAGATCGGGTAGCCGTCATAACTTACTAAAAATAGTAAGTCCAAAAGTATCCTCTGATAAAAATGCATGTCACACCCTTTTGAAGCCCTATGAAAACCCAGAAAGACCCAGAAGAAAAACTGCCAAACTCCTGCAAACAACACCTGAAAACTCAGAAGGAACCTCCTAGAAAATAAAAAACCCTAATTCTGCCTTCGACTAGCCTATGGGCCTCCGAGATAGGCTAATGGTCATTAGATGAAACTACTATTGAGAAGGGGACATTATAGTCCGCCCTCCCTAAGATTGCTTGTCCTCAAACAATCGCAACTTTGGATGCTGCAAAATCTGCTCATCCTCCCAAGTAGCATCCTCAATCAGTAAATTCTTCCACTTCACCAAATACTCTTTGATAGACATCATCCTCAAAGAGCGCTCCTTGAAATCAATGATTGTCTCTGGAACCAAAACCAACTGTCCCTCCTTATCCAATGGAGGCAAATCTGATGAAGCTACAACATTGTGCCCAAGCGCCTTCTTGAGGTGTGACACATAGAAGACAACATGCACCTTGCTACTCGTCGGTAGCTCTAACTCATACGCTACTTCCCAACTCTCCCGATGATCCTGAAAGGTCCATAGAAATATGGCTTGAGTTTCTTTGCTTCACTCTTCTTGAGAGTAGACTACCTGTAAGGCTGGAGTCTCAAGTAGACCATGTCACCAACCTCAAATGTGCGGTCAACTCGCTGCTGATCAACATACAACTTCTATTGATTCTGTGCATGGTGAAGGTTATCCTTCAACAATCTCAAAATTTCCTAGCTCTGCAACAACCTATCCCTTGCTTGAGGGGCTCTACTATCACAACATCAAATCTATGAAGCTAGGAGCCTCATATCCATATAGAGCCATGAAGGAGACATTTTGATAGACATGTGGTAGGAAGAGTTATAGCAATACTCTCCCAAATGAAGCCATCTCACCCAAGCCTTTTGCTGCCCTAAAACATAATTCTTGAGATAGCCCTCCAACCACTTGTTCACAATCTTCGTCTTCCCATCTGTCTGTGGGTGATAACTAGTTCTTGAAGTGAGCATTGTACCACTCAATCTGAAAACCTCCTACCAAAAAGTACTTAGGAACTTGCTGTCCCTATCACTCACAATGTTTTTTGGCAACCCTTGCAATCTGAACACCTCTCTGAAGAACAAATCAGCAACCTGAGCTACTGTAAATGAGCTGGTAATGGTGAAGAAATGAGCAAACTTCATCAATTTGCCCACAACAACATATATGCAATCTCTTCCTTGCACCTTTGGCAACCTAGTGATGAAATCTATCAAGATACTTTCCATTTTTTGATCGAAAATAGGTAAGGGCTGCAACAAACCAGCCGATAAAGCGTGCTCATTTTTGTTCTATTGGCAGATTGGACACTCCTTAATGTAGCAAAGAACCTCATCCTGGAGCCCCTTCCATGAAAACCTCTCACGAATCTGCCTAGAAGTCTTGAAATACCCTTGATGACCAGCCAAGGGAATGTCATGAAATGATTGAAAAATCTTTATCTTAAGCTTAGATTTAGGTACAAAGAAGATCCTACCCTTGTATTATATCAAATCATCAACCAACTTGTACCTTTCATCATGCAAAGAGCCATCAACTAAGCTGATAGCAAACTGATTTTTGGCATACTCAGCAATAATCTTCTCTTTCCAATCAACAATAATCTCAACCAATGAGCTCGAGTGTGGCCTTCCAGACAAGGAATCAGCCACAATGTTATTCTTCCCTTTAACTGACACGATGTCAAAATCGTAAGCTTGGAGCTTGCTCATCCACTTCTATTGCATTTTGTTCAGATCCTTCTAATGCATGAAATGTTTAAGACTGTTATGATCAGTCTTCACCATGAACTTGCTCCCAACCAAATATTGTCTGAACTTGGCCAACGCATGCATGATTGCAAACATCTCATTGTCATAGATTAAGTCCTCTCAACATTCCTCAATTTTTTGCTCTCGAAGACAATAGTATTTTTTTCTTGCATTAGGACAACCCCAACTCCTTCCCCTGAAGCATCACACTGCAACTCAAATGGTTTGGAGAAGTCAGGTATGGCCAACACAAGAAATGAACTCATGAGCTGCTTAAATCTATCAAATACCACTTGTTCTTTCTTTGACCATGCAAATTCCCCCTTTTTGGTGAGATCAGTAAGAGGGGAAGCCATCTGAGAATAACCCTTCACAAACCTCCTATAAAAGCCATAAAGTCCCAAAAATCCCTTCAACTATGATAGGTTCTCTAGAGGAGGCCAATCCAAGATAGCCTTAATCTTCTTTGGGTCAACACTTACTCCCTTAGAGCTGATCATGTGCCCAAGGTAAAGTAGCTTGGTCATTCCAAATTCACATTTGGACTCCTTAGAAAACAAACACTCTGACTCTAGGATGCTAAGCACTTCCTCCAAGTGCTTGAGATGCTCCTCCCATGACTTACTAAAAATGAGGATGTCATCGAAGAAGATAAGCACAAAATTCCTCAACCGCTTTTGAAATATCTTGTTCATACAGGATTGGAAGGTAGCAGATGCATTAGTAAACCCAAAGGGCATGACTAGAAACTCAAAATGCCCAAAGTGGCATCTGAAAGAAGTCTTCTTAATATTTGATTCCCTCATCCTGATCTGAGATAACTCTTGGAAAAGAAGAAAGCTCCATGTAGCTCATCAATCCTGGGAATGGGATACTGGTTTTTAATTATCTATTGATTCAAGGCACGATAATCTATGCACATGGGCATAGTGCCATCTTTTTTCTTGACCAAAAAAATTGCAAAAGCAAAGGGACTCTTTCTTGGGAGAATGTGGCCCATGTCCAAGAGTTCTTTGATGACCTTTTCTATCTCATCTTTTTTGTAATGTCCCCTTTTCAAGCTTGACATTTTCAGTGACCGTTAGCCTTTCTTTGGGAACCCGGAGGCTAGTCGGAAGTTAAAATTAGGGTTTCCTAATTTTGAGGAGGTCATTGCTCGGAGATGATAGTTTTAATGGCGGATTCCTTCTGGGTTTTCAGAGGGCTTCGCAGTGGTATGTTCGTCTCAGCATTCAGAGTACTTTTTGGAATTTACTATTTTTAGTAAATTCTATTTTTGGCAGTTTTCCAGATGAGCTCAGGTTGGTTGACTCCCGGTTTCAGATTGATCAGTTGACTTCATCAGTATTGGCTTCAGGGCACTTTCGGAGAAATAAGTTAAGTCATTCAAATTAAAGTCACGTTTTAATTATTATATTTTAACGTTGACCTTGGCCTAGAGTTAATGACTTAATGTTGTGTTTAAAAAGTGGGCATTGAGGGTGGCGCCCTCATTAAAAGAATATTTTAATATTTCCCTAAGTCAAAGCAATGCTTGGAGGGGCGCATATTTCATAGGATGAGATTTAATTAAAATGTCAATTCTAAAGCCTTGAAGAGAAAGTACGCCCTCTTGAGGAAGATGAAGGTTTTGACCTAAAAGCAGATTTTAGGGTTTCGTGAAGTCAAGCGGAAGTTATAAAAAGGAGTCTTGTGCATCATTTTGGATTATCTTGGAAAATACACCGTTATGCTGCCGGATTGATTCTGGATTGCTTCGAGGGATGAAGACCTCCTAGTTTGGGCATCTCTTCTCGTTTGTAAGACAACGACTAGTGATGATTATTAGTCTATTTGTGAGTGCATCTTAGCTATTTCATTTGTGATCAGTTTTGCATTGTAATCTGCATGTTAAGTCTTTAGATTGCAGTTTCAGCATTTTAGCCCATGTTCTAGCATTGCATGTTTACACAGCAGATCTATTGTTTTATTTACAAATCAAAAAAAGATAAGAATCTGATTGTGGGTAGTTTCTATTTGTCTTTAGCTAGCCTAGGCGCCCTTATTCCCAAGGTTGTAGATTTTTTGATAAAGGCTTTAATTTTTAAAAGACAAAATCGCCCCTAGCTGGGCCGTACCATTTGTAAAACATTGGAATTTGTGCATTCCTTAAAAGAAGCAATTTCAGTCTGTTTCATGATCTCATCTTGAGCGCCTATCTTCATTAAGGGTTTTGGAAGTGAGTCTAAGCAAATTGATTGAGAGGAGAGGGAGTACCAAGCATTTTTCAAGAATTCCATGCTGCTGGTTATATGTTTAAAGTTGCAGATCTGACAGAACAGTTCCAAGTAATCTGCAATTTCTTCTTGACTGCTGGTGCTAAGTTTTAAAAGAGCATTGTGAAGACTTCAATGGTACTGGAGAATGAGGTTGGATCTTTTGTTGTCATTTCAATTGGTCTTTCATTCAGCAATTCCTTTCATGAATGTTGTACAACTCTTTCTATAGGCTGATTTGTATTATAAGCAAGATTTCGTTTTAATATTGTAAGCTGGCAGTAGTACTGACAGTCGTTAAAGTTCTTGCTTATCAGTTGTAATAGTCTTCTTCTTTCAGCAGTTGTTATTGTTTTAATTTGACCTCCGCCCTATGGTAGCTACTGCCTACTCTGGGTAGCAAGCACATTCTGGGTGTCGAGTAGTTTCATTTCTCAGCATTTATCTTTCAGCATTTGTTTTGTATTCACTCCGTCATATGGTCGCCCCTCACTCCGCTTGGATTGGGTAGCACATACTTGGCGTCGAGTTCCTTTTCCAGCATAAGCAGTTTATTTTAGATCCTCTGACCAATGCTCACCATCATCGGTGCCATTCTGGTTAGAGTTGCTTTCTTGCACGTTTTGGTTTTCTCATCTAACCTTAACGGGTGCACTGCTTTGTAATGTTGTTAATTGTAAATTGAAAAAACGAAAAAAATTGGCTCGGAATATTTCATTTTTTCTTCTTTGTATATCGATATGGGGTAGTAACGACTGGTTTAGCTCCTTCGAGCTCTATGACATGCTCAGTCTCCCAGGAGGTATACTACCAAACGGTATCAGGACATAATAACTTGGCCACAATAACCTTGGACACAATAACCTCATCATAATAACCCAAGGACAAAATAACATAGGGTCATAATAACCCATGGACAGAATAACCCGTGGTCAAAATAACCTATGGACAAAATAACCCATGTAATTTATAAATTTTGTTTTCCTTTCTCTATATTCTTACGGGGATATTTTGTCTATGGGTTATTTTGACCACGGGTTATTTTGGCTTGGGTTATTATGACTCTGGGTTATTTTTTCCTTGGGTTATTGTGATCGAGTTATTCTATCCAGGGTTATTTTGGCCGGGTTATTATGTCCTGTAACCTTGCCAAATACCTTACTCTTCTTGGTGATCAAAGACTGAATATCTGGATGGTAGTGTCTCTTATCTTCTACAGGATTAGATGGCAAGATTAAGCACTCTGCTGCCCATTCAACTTGATCATGACGAATTAGCCTTTCCATCCTCTTGAAAGACACAATACGAGGGCCTCCATTTGACATCCCTCTCAACACTACCTTCTTCCCATCTGATGAAAACTTCAACTCCATGGTTTGCAGATTCAAAGTGATCTCTCCAAGAGATCACAGCCATTGAATGCCAAGCACTACATCAGTATCTCCAATTCCAACAACGTAGAAGTCATCCTTGACCTCTTAGTTACCAACTGCATAGACAAATTGGAGATTTTTCAGTTGCAAGAGATAGTGAAACCATCAGCCACCATTACCTTAAAACCTTCAAACTCTTCTGTTTTGAGGCCTCTCTTTGCAACAACCCCTTCGTTAATGAAATTATGGATTGCTCCAATGCCAATTAGAGCAACGATTCACTGCCCTCCAAGCACTCCACGGACTCTAAAAGACTCATTTTTCTGAAAACTAGAGAGTTGGGCAAATGCACCCCCACTCCCTTGGTCCTTATCCAACTCTTCTGGAGATCTTTCTTCTTCATTGTCTGCATAATCAGATTGCTGTTATGATATATCAGATTCTGATCCATAGTCAAAATATGCCTCCATGTGACGGGAATGGCCTCTTTTGAAGCACTTATGATCCTTGCTCCATGGTTCTCTGCAAATGTAACATAATTTATTCCTTCCGAGCTCTTCACGAAGTTCATCATCCATCTTAGAAGGGAACTTTTTGGTCTGATTTGAAAAATGCTCCTTGACTTTCTTGTGAGCAAAATTCCTAGACTGAAATTTTGGCCTTG
Organism: Sequoia sempervirens; assembly: GCA_007258455.2. NCBI lineage: Eukaryota > Viridiplantae > Streptophyta > Pinopsida > Cupressales > Cupressaceae > Sequoia > Sequoia sempervirens. The sequence goes on along the minus strand of VDFB02047230.1, from coordinate 632,008,364 downwards.
GGGCAGCCAACTCCATGCTTCTAGAATTTTTGGTTGCTTCATCTAAAGTTGGTGGATTGAAAGCCATCACCCACCCCTTCACTGGTTCCATTAGTTCTTCAGAAAATAGGACTACAAGCCTCCTTTCGATGATGTTGGGCACCATCACGGAAAGCCTCTGAAAATCTGCAATGTATGAATCAAGTGAACCATGTTGTTTTAGTTGTGCAAACTCACAAAACTTGACTTCAGGATCCTTGGTATCAAACCTCTCAATGAGTTTGTTGGTAAACTCCTCATAAGTACGAATAAGGTTATGGCCAAGAGTGACCAAACCTTGATACCACCACTCATTGGTAGCCCCATCCAAATGCAAAGTAGCAAACTTGATGGCATCTTCTTTTGGCATCGGTCTTAGTGAGAGGTAGTTGTCAAACTTCTAGACCCATGATCTTGCCGAGCAATTATCACTTCCATCAAAGTGAGCCAAGGACACCTTCCCAAGAGCTTGTTGGAAATCCTTTAGAGGTACATGGGCACGATTCTCAAATCTTCCACCGCCCCTTCTCTTCTTTTGGTTCGTGTACTGATCCAAGGACAAAATCTCACAGATTTTAGAAAGAAGGGAAACATATTCCATGTAGCTATTACTCACTTCATCTGGCATGGGTACTTCAGGCTCAGTAGGTGGTTCCTCCCTTTGGGTAAAGGTAGGAAGAAGAGATCTAGAGGCTGATCCTCTAGTCAAGTCAACATGTTGACCAATAGGTCTCCCTCTTGGATTTGTGTTAGAAGCATTGGTTTCAGTCTCTTGGTTCTACTGCATTGTAGTTACTTGTTGATTCATCTTAGTAAGTAATAGAGACATCATGTCCAACATAATATCAAACTTCCTCTCAGTTCTAGCATTTGCATCTTCCCCATGGGCTGGTCCCTTCTCCTTATCTGCCATGGTCTCAACTACAATGCCATGGTTCCTGAGAACCTCTGAAAAAGTATCCTCTTCAAGAATTGCTGGAGTCTGAAACTGCTATCTTCAACTCTTTGTTGTAGTATCTGGTATCTCTGTCACTCATTTGAAAAATTGATCACTGAAAGCACAGGCTGGCAGGATGACCAACTTTGATACCACTGAAAATATCCGCCTTAGTTTTATTTTTATTTTTTAGCACAAAACACTTCACTTGTTAACGTTAGTCCAAGAAAGATAACAAGCTGAAAGCAACCCTTCACTTTCTGATCATCCAGATCCTGGAGTGGGCAAGGTGAGAGCATACAATGCAAGGGGATCCGTTAGAAATAAACTAAAATGCTAGAAGTACAAATGATATTGGCAGCAAGCCGACCAATATAGAAAATGTAAATGCTTAGGCGACAAGCCAGCCTCTTCCACTTTTCAGCGGGCTACAAGAAAATAAATGAAATGTAAAATGCTTAGGTGGAAAGCTAGCCTCTTCCACTTTTTAGCGGGTAACAAAATAAGAAAGCAATTAGGAGGCAAGCTAGCCTCTTCCACTTTTTAGTGGGATTGAAAGACAAGTATGAAAATGAAAGAGCTAATCAGTACTACTGAAAACGTTACAAATTTGAGTTTTTTACATTGTATAATGAGATAACTTAGCAATAAGAAGACCCATGTGCTAGAAAAACATCTCCAAGATAGATACAAAGATAAGCATCAAGAAAATAAGGAAAAACACTGAAAATACCAGGTCTGATATAAAATGGCAGTGTTCTGATTTTTGATCAGCAAGCTTGAAAATCACCAAAATGCTTGTAACTCCCTCAATACTCCTTCGAATGACCTCAAACTGAATGCAAATGGAACCTAAGCTCTAGGCATCCAAGTACAAGCAGCTAGATACCACCAAATAGCTCTGATTATTTTGGCATGCATCCAAAGGAGCCAACAGCAAATGGTACAACCTTCTAGGGAAGGGAAACCTCAAGAAAAAATCAAGCACACAAGCTAAAATCACCAAAATAGGAGCAAAGGTTCGCCCAAATACTAGGCTTCCAATGAATCAATACCCACAAAAAATGCCTAACTCCTCCGGAAGATGTAATTAGAAATGTGGATCAGCTAAGTATGTAGAAAGCACTCCAAAAACACCAAACGAGCAAAGAAACACACCAAAATATGAATTAGAAGACATCAAAGCCACACCAAACTGAAAATTGGAATGAAGCCTTCACCAATGAAGCTCAGCTACACCCTTTGAATGAAGGAGCACCAATAATCTAGCTAGGAGCTATCTTGCAAGCCCGAAACTAAATAAGGCTAGGAGGTATTCCAACCTTGAAGCAAGAGTCTAGATAAAATCCGACAACACTTCGTTATGAGATGCAAATGGATACAAAATGAAGAGACAAGGCACTGTATATATAGGTTTTCAAACCTAGAAGTTCAAATCCTCTTTTCCCTCCAAAAGGGATTCCCAAGAAGGAAGAATAAAATATTCATTTTAATTTTCAATGTTGACTTGACTTTGGGCACCCAAAAGCACTTAGCAAAATAAATCTTATGAAATGCTAATATATCACCAAATTGGACGACTTCATGAAGAACACAAGTTAAAAACAACTTAAGTTATATATCTAGGCGTTCGGGGGGGGGGGAGGGCAAAAAGCACAATATAAAAATATAACTTAAGTTACCAACTTTCCAAAATAGGCTCCAAGAAAGCTGGAGAAGCCTCTGCCAAACTGCCCTGTGAGAAATAGACACTGAGTGCTGAATTGCTACTAAACTACATTGCCAAAAATAACACTTACTAAAAATAGCATATTGCTAAAAATAGTGACTCCAAACTCTATTTGAGCACAAATTGGGCAACCGTCATAACTTATTAAAAATAGTAAGTCCAAAAATATCCTCTAATGAAAATGCATGTCACACCCTCTTGAAGCCCTCTGAAAACCCAGAAAGACCTATAAGACAAATTGCCAAACTCTTTCAAACAACCCTTGAAAACTCAGAAGAAACCTCCTAGAAAATTGGAAACTCTAATTCTGCCTCCAACTAGCCTACAGGCCTCCGAGATAGGCTAACGACCATCAGATGGAACTACTGCTAAGAAGATGACATTACATTCTTGTTGCCTGCTGAAAAGTGGAAGTAGCTAGCTTTGCTACCAAGTGCATTACCTACCTTGTTACCCACTGAAAAGTGGAAGTGGTTGGCTTGCTGCCAAAGAGCATTTCTTGTTTACTTTCTGCACTTGATTTTTACTACTCACCCCACTGAAGAAGTGGTAGCTTAGGCAAGGTCTTAATTGTAAGCCAACCACCATATGCTCTCACCTTGCCCACACTAGGATTGGGGTGATCAGAAAATGGAAGGTGTTCTTTCAATTAGCTTTATCACTTTCAGTATTTGCAAAGATCCCCTGACACCGTATGCTCTCACCTTGCCCACTTTGGGATCTGGGTGATCAAAAAGTGAAGGGTTGCTTTCCAGTTGTCTATCATTGTATTTTGGGCTAGCGCTAACAGGTGCAAGTTGTGAAGTGTTTTGAAAAAATAAGGGTGGGATTTTACAATGGGTTAGATCAAGCCTAGTTCCAGCCCATTTGCATCATTTGTGGTATTGATGAAGAAAAAGGATGGCACAATGAGGATGCACATAGACTACAGAGTCTTGAATAAGAATTTTATCAAGAATAGATATCATATTTTGAGGATTGATGAAATTATTGATGAGTTGCATGGAGTAGTCTAGTTCTTAAAGATTAACTTGAGATTTCTATTAGACTACCATCAAATTCATATGTGAGATGAGTACATGCACAAGACATCATTCTAGTATCATTTTGGACACACTAAGTTCTTATTTATTTGGCTTGACAAATGCTCCATGTAATGCCCCATTCTTCGTCCTAGGCATTTAGAGAAACGTCATTGGCCTATTTAATTCCCGTAGGCTAATTTGGAGAATTAAATAAAGGAATATTTTTAATTAATTAAATTAAGTTACCTTAAATTGTTGTGGGTGACTTTGTTTAATTAATTTTATAAAGTGACTAAGTTAAAAAGTGGAAATAAAATAAAGTCACTTTATGGGGCCAAAAGGTGATTATTTTATAAAAGGTGAATTTAATATTAAAACTTCTTGAAAGTTCCCAGGAAGTTATAAAAGAGGAATGAAGGGCTCATTTGCAGATCTTGGACATTTTATTTCTCTCATTTCAAGTTTGGACCTCAAGTTCAACTACAAACCCTAGGATGAAAAGGTATTTGGTTTCAGAGATGAAAGATTTCTCGCTAATCAAATCTATGGTGGATTCACTCAAGGTTCACATTGGTGTTTAAACGGAGGAATAAGAGACTTTATTTACAGTTGCCGGCTTCAAAGTCCTAGGTATAAATTTATTGAGATTTGCAGGAAAATAATAAATTTATATTTGTGGTGTGTGTGAATGGTGAAAGATTCATAAAATATTAGTGTAGTGTGTGCAGAAGTGAATAAATAAAAATAATAATAAATATTGGCACTAGCTGGGTATTACCCAGCCATACCATTTTCCAGCTCCAAGGAAGCCGTGATATTCTAAAGTCAGCAACAGGGGGATTGATAAATATTATAAAGGCTTAATAACCTTTCCAATATGGAGCGCTGCCTAAGGAATGCTTAATAGTTAATACTAGCAGCAGCAAGGAAATAAGTCAGCGGAACATTTATTTTAGGTAGTCAAACCTTTGTGAATGATGTCGTACAACCTTTTAAAGGAGCTGTTTTAGTTTATGGAATGCTGAACAAATCAAGGAGGGATAAATTAAGGTTAAGGAGCTGCTGAATGTTTATCAAGTTGTTTATTTACAGGTCAGCAAAATAAATTTAACAATATTTATATTTTTGTGTGGTTTTATTAGTTTAGTTTGGAATTTCTGGTTATAACAAACTGCAACAGCAATACATATAATTATAACTTGATAGTTGGTATGAGCATTATTTAGTAATTGGTGTAAAGAAAAGTTGATTCCAGCAATTGTAGCTGAGAAAAGTAATGTTGTGATTATTTATGAAAATATGCTGAAACACTATTGGCTACAAACTATTTGACAAAATGTCCATGTTAGTTCTATGAAAAATGCTATTAATTTATGATGGTTTCTTGATTTTAAATTATAGTAAAAGAAACTCTTAGTGTTTGTACTCAGACATACCCCAAATCTGATTGCATGCAAAGTGTTTGACGAAATGCCAGTGCACCATAACTTGTGAAAATTGCAAATATTGTCTTAAAATTTTTGGCCAGCATATTATTGTGGTATTAGAGTAGAGTATCCTACTAGCCTGTGGGAATTTGAGCCACTTTTTGTTAGCATAAATTTCTTATGCAGCCAGGTGGTTCTCATAGATATTACTTTAGGAGAAGGCCAATGATCCACCAGAGCAACCAAAAATTGAAGAGGAAGTTTCTATTGCAGATTTGTTTGGTGAAGGTGCTACTAGAAACATGGGTGATAGGAGAGAAAACAATGAGGGTAGTACTATGCAGATTTTTAATGATCTGGCTAGAAGACAACAACAATTAATGTAGCTAATGACACAAATGATGCAACATATGAACACAAATCAGACCAATGGAGGAAATAATGGCATTCATGGAAACAATGGGGAAGGTAGTCACACAAACATACCTATTAACAACCATTCTTGGGCTACTAGTGGAGCTACTTTTAACCCTTGATGCCTACTTTCTTGCAAAATGATGCTGCGACTGGAGGAAACCAACAGAATGGAGAAGAAGGTTTTATAGATTGGTTACATGAGTAGGAGGCATTAGATGATGAATTTCGTGCTACTATGTCTTTACAGTATTTTTGTCAACTCAAGTTAAGGAGTAGGCCTAGAAGAGATAGGGCTCCTAATAGCCAGGATTTACAAAAGAGGTTGGATAAGCTCTCTATTCCCACTTTTGATGGCTCCAACAAATGCATAGTTACATCATGGGTTCAAAAATTGGACACTTCTCATTAAATCCTATGTTCAAAAATGAGGCTATCACGTATGCTACTTTGCACTTGGATGGTGAGGCTCATGAATGGTGGTATCACAAATTAGTAAGATAGGGACATAGCTTAATTAACTCCTATGCTGAGTTCACCCAAAAGCTTATAGATAGATTTGATAAGAAAGATTCAGAGTTGCACTTTAGGGAGTTAGCACAAATGAACCAAAGTGGAAACATTTATGTTTACATTGTAGATTTTCAGAGGCTTGTTATTATGGTTCTAGATGTGTGAAAGAGGAGGTTGATAGTACTTTCATTGAGAGTTCCATTACCCTTGAACCTCTTGCTATGGATTCCAGGTTGAAATGCCCCAGGTCCTCCCACTCTTCAAAATGTAGGAACATGGAGTTCTTCACTCCAAAAAAAAAATTCAGTCCAAGTTTCCCCCACCTAAGAGAGACAAAATACCTTTCCAAAAGGAGTGGTGTAAAAAGCCAAGCTTGTCAAAGGAGGCCAAGAATGAATTGAGGAGGAAGAAGTTATGTTTCTGTGGTAAGGAACCATGGGAACCAGGACATAGGTGCCTTGGAAAAGGAAAAGTACATTACATTGAGGTGATTTCGGACAGCAAAGATGAGTGTGTGGAAAAGGGAGCAAGTAGTGATCCAAGTGACTCAGAGGAGGAAAAGGTTGATACAGAGGAGCAAACTTTAGGGGGTGTTAAGGGAGGCACTATTGATACACTTTAAGGGACTCCTAAGTATAACTCTTTCACGGTGAGAGGAGTTTTACCAGGGCAGCAAGTTACAGTATTGGTGGACAATAGGGAAACCCACAACTTCATAGATGAGGCCTTGATGTCTAAGAGAGGCCTATATGCAGAGGAATTTGAGGGTTTTAGTGTGATGGTTATAGATGGGTTTATCATGTCTTGTACTAAGAGGGTTCCCTAGTTGAGTATTGCCTTAGGCAACTATATGGCTTCTAAAATGAGGATTTCTATGTAGTAGATAGTAGGGGATACTGTTACTATTTTGGGGGTTCAATGGTTACCTTGTCATTGGGTAAATATTATAGACTTTGGGCCATGGAGTTGAAATTTAGAGCTGAATGGCAAGAAGGTTCTTCTTTGTGGCATTATCGATGGTACACCTAGGATTGGTTTCAGCTAAGAGGGTTAGGAGGCATTCTTATGTCATGGTGAGGGTTGCTTAGGCATTCAATGCTTCATTTGTCTTCTAAGGATCAGCCGGATAAAGAAGGCGACATGTGGATGGCTAATCTACTTTGGACAAACATATGAATTAAACCTGGTTTCATGATATTCCCTCCTAAGGTAGACCACAGAGAGGTTGGGCATGCCAAATTGAGCTGAGGAGGGAGCTAAGCGCCATTACTAAAATCCCTAATAGCCACTACAAGAGGCACGAGAAAAAAGAAATATAAAAGGCCATCCGAGAGTTGTTTGATATGGGGCACATTAGGTCCAGTTCGAGTCCCTTTGCTTCTTTTGTATTGTTGGTCAAGAAGGATGGGACAAAGAGGATGTATATTAATTAACGAGAACTCAATAAGAAAACAATTAAGAACTGACACATGATTCCCAGGATTGACGAACTCATTGATGAACTTCATGGTGCAGTATATTTCTCTAAGATTGATCTTTGATTTGGGGTATCATCAGATTAGATTGCGGGAGGAGGATTTACATAAGACAGCTTTCACGTGCCATTATGGACACTACGAGTTCTTGGTTATGCCCTTTGGATTGACTAATGCTCTTGCTACTTTCTAGTCTTGCATGAACCTTGTCTTCAACAAGCAGTTGCATAAGTTTGTTCTTGTGTTTTTTGATGATATATTGATCTACAACAAAACTTGGGAATACCACCTTAGACATATTGATGATATTTTGGTATTATGGAGGCTCAATGTTTGTTTGCTAAGGCATCTAAATGTGAATTTAGGATGATAGAGGTGCTATACTTGGGTCATGTGATTGGTATCAATGGGGTCGAGGTGGACTAGGAAAAGATTCTGGCCATACTTGATTGGCCTTCATTGAAGATTGTGACACATTTGAGATGCTTTCTTGGATTGTGTAGTTATTATAGGAGGTTCGTGAAGTGGTTTTCTTAGCTAACTGCAACCCTCACAGATTTGGAAAAGGGATCTTTCTCTTGGTCAGATTCAGCACATCAAGTGTTTGATTGTCTTAAGAAGGTAAGAGCACTTGTCCTGCTTTGGCACTTCCTGATTTCTCTCAACCTTTTGTGCTTCAGGAGAGGGGATTGGAGTTGTTCTTATTTAGAATAACACCCCATAACTTATGAAATCAAGAAACTCAGGGATGTTGAGAGATATTACTCTACATATGACATTGAGATGCTCACAATAATGCATGCTTTGGTTAAGTTCAAACAGTATCTAGTTGGAGGAAAGTTTGTGGTGAGGATTGATCACAATAGCTTGGAATCTTCCTTGGATTGAAGGATTTGAATGATAGACAGCAAAAGTGGGAGAGAAAATTACAAGCTTATGATTTTGATATCGACTATGTTAGAGGGAAAAAGAATGTGGTAGTAGATGTTTTGTCTAGGAAGCCAATTTTGTGTGCTATGTCTGAAATTTCCATAGATTGGAAGTCCTGTCTTCTAGTTGAGTTTTATAAGAACACTTTTGCATGTGAGATTATGGATGGGAAGATTCAAGATGATCGGTGTAAGGTAATTGATGGTATTATCTTCTATAAGGACATAATATATTTGGGGCCTAAATAAAAAGTGAACGAGAAGATTCTTAGGGCTGCACATGATACACCCCTAGCAGGCCATCAAGGGTAATTCAAAACATATTGACAGATAAGAGAGAGATTTTATTGGAAGGAATTAAAGGATGATGTGCTTAGACATATTTGGGAATGTGAAGTTTGTTAATAGAATAAGGCCAAGCATAATTTTCCAGCTGGTCTATTGCAGCCCCTACCCAATCTTGATAAAAAAATAGGAGAGTATATCGATGGATTTCATAACAGGGCTTCCTAGGGTGCAAGGAAGAGATTGCATTTATGTTGTGGTGGGTAGGTTGACTAAATATGAACACTTTTTTGCTATTTCCTTTGAATGTAAGGCACCATAGGTGGTAGATTTGTTCTTTAGGGAGGTGTTTAGACTTCATGGATTTCCAAGAAACACAGTTAGTGATCGGAATGACAAATCTCTGTGTGTTTTGGTAGGAGCTCTTCAAATTGGCAGGAACAGAGTTGACCTTGAGCATGAGTTATCACCCACAAAAAGATGGGCAAACAAAAATTGTAAACATGTGGGTGGAAGGGTACCACCCACTCAAAGGAGGAATAGGTTGATACAAAGGAGCACACTTTAGGGGGTGTTAAGGGAGGCACTTTTGCTACACTTTAAGGGACTCCTAAGTATAACCCTTTCACGGTGAGAGGAGTTTTACTAGGGAAGAAAGTTACAATATTGGTGGACACTGGGGCAACCCACAACTTCATAGATGAGGCCTTGATGTCTAAGAGAGGCCTATCGACAGAGGATTTTGAGGGTTTTAGTGTGATGGTTGCAGATGGGTTTATCATGACTTGTACTAAGAGGGTTCCCTAGTTGAGTATTGCCTTAGGCAACTATATAGTTACATATGATTTCTATGTGGTAGATATTGGGGATACTAATGTTATTTTGGGGGTTCAATGGTTGTAGTCATTGGGTAAATATTCATAGAACTTTTAGACTATGGAGTTGAAATTTAGAGTGAATGGTAAGAAGGTTGTTCTTTGTGGCATGTCAAATAATGCACCCAGGATTGTTTCAGCTAAGAGGATGGAGAGCATTTCTTGTCATGGTGAGGTTTCTTGGGCATCCCAATGCTTCATTTCTTTTAAGGATCCTTCAAATAAAAAGAAGACATTATGTGGATATTCGGTCTATTTTGGACAAGCATAGTGTGGTTTTCAACGATATTCCTGTAGGTAGACCACCAGAGAGAGGATTTGAGCATGTAATTGAGCTTGAGGAGGGAGCTAAGCTTGTGATTACTAATCCTTATCACCACCCTAAGAGGTACAAGAAAGAAATATAAAAGGCCATCTAAGAGTTGTTTGATATGGGGCACATTAGGTCTAGTTCGAGTCCCTTTGCTTCTTCTATAGTATTGGTCAAGAAGAATGGGACAAAGAGGATGTTTATTAATTAATGAGCACTCAATAAGAAAACAATTAAGAACCGACACCTAATTCCCAAGATCAACGAACTCATTGATGAACTTCATGGTGCAGTATATTTCTCTAAGATTGATCTTTGATCTGGGTATCATCAGATTAGATTGCGAGAGGATAGACATAAGAAAGATTTTAGGTGTGATTATGGGCACTACGAGTTCTTGGTTATGCACTTTGGATTGACTAATGCTCTTGATACTTTCCAGTCTTGCATGAACCATGTCTTCAACAGGCAGTTGCATAAGTTTGTTTTTGTGTTTTTTGATGATATATTGATCTACAACAAAACTTGGGAAGACCACCTTAGACATATTGATGATATTTTGGTATTATGGAGGCTCGGTATTTTTTTTCTAAGGCATCCAAATGTGAAATTGGGATGATAGAGGTGCTATACTTGGGTCACATGATTGGGGCCAACGGGGTCATGGTTGATAAGGAAAATATTCTGGCCATACTTGATTGGCCTTCGTCGAAGATTGTGACACATTTGAGATGCTTCCTTGGATTGTGTAGTTATTATAGGAGGTTCCTGAAGCGGTTTTCTTAGCTAATTGCACCCCTCACAGATTTGAAAAAGGGATCTTTCTCTTGGTCAGATTCAACACACCAAGTGTTTGATCGTCTTAAGAAGGTAAGAGCACGTGTATTGCTTTGGCACTTCCTGATCTCTCTTAACCTTTTATGCTTGAGTGTGATGCTTCAGGAGAGGGCATTGGAGTTGTGCTTATGCAAAATAAACACCCCATAACTTATGAAATCAAGAAACTCAGGGATGTTGAGAGACACTACTCTACATATGACATGGAGATGCTCACAATAATGCACGATTTGGTTAAGATCAAATAGTATCTAGTTGGAGGAAATTTTGTGGTGAGGATTGATCTCAATAACTTGAAATACCTCCTTGGACTAAAGGATCTGAATGAGAGATAGCAAAAGTGGGAGAGAAAATTACAAGCTTATGATTTTGATATCGACTATGTTAGAGGGAAAAAAAATGTGGTAGAAAATGTTTTGTCTAGGAAGCCCACTTTGTGTGCTATGTCTGAGATTTCCACAGATTGGAAGTCTTGTCTTCTAGTTGAGTTTTATAAGAACACTTTTTCATGTGAGATTATGGATGGGAAGATTCAAGATGATCGATGTAAGGTAATTGATGGTATTATCTACTAGAAGGACATAATATATTTGGTGCCTAACTAAAAAGTGAAGGAAATATTCTTAGGTGTGCACATGATACACCCCTAGCAGGCCATCAGGGGTACTTCAAAACATCTCGATAGATAAGAGAGAGATTTGATTGGAAGGGATTGAAGGATGGTGTGCTTAGACATATCTGGGAATGTGAAGTTTATTAATAGAAGAAGGCCAAGCATAATTTTCCAGCTGGTCTATTGCAGCCCCTACCCATTCTTGATAGAAAATGGGAGAGTATATCAATGGATTTCATAACAGGTTTTCCTAGGGTGCGGGGAAGAGATTGCATTTATGTTGTGATGGATAGGTTGACTAAATACAAACATTTTTTTGCTATTTCCTCTGAATATAAGGCACCATAGGTGGTAGATTTGTTTTTTAGGGACGTGTTTAGATTTCATGGATTGTCAAGAAACATAGTTAGTGATTGGAACGACAGATTTCTCAATTTGTTTTGGAAGGTGCTCTTTAAATTGGCAGGAACAAAGTTGACCTCGAGCATGAGTTATCACCCACAAAAAGATGGGAAAACAAAAATTGTAAACAAGTGGGTGGAAGGGTACCTAAGGAATTATGTGGCAAGCCATCAAAATGCTTGGGTCAAATGGTTGCATCTAGGTGACCATCATTATAACACCACTTATCTTATGAGCATAGGTATGACACCTTTCCAAGCTTTGTATGGATATGATGCCACCTCCTTTGTAGACTTGGTGATTGCAGATAGCAGAGCACCTTAGGTTAGGGATTGGATGCAAGAACATCAAAACATTATGAAGGCTCTGAAAAAAACATTTAGCAAGTGCAAAATCAACAAAAGATGTATGAAAATGGGCACAGGAATGAGAGGTCCTTTGAGGTTGAAGATATGGTATACCTTTGGTTGCAACCTTATAAACAGTCCTCACTCAAGAGGAGTGGTGTAGAAAAATTGAAACCCATATTTTATGGTCCTTATAGGGTTTTATAGAGGATTGGAGAGGTTGCCTATGAGTTGGAGCTACTAGAGCATAGAAAAATTCACAATGTGTTTCATTTTTCTTGCCTTAAAAAGGCACTAGGGAAGAAAAAAACACCCTCAACAAAGCTACCACCATTGGGTGAGGAGGGAAAACTTGTTTTGATTCCAGAAGAGATAATTGATGTCAGGGAGAAGAGGCTCAGAAACAGGAATATTCAAGAGTATTTGGTTAGATGGAAGGATTTGTTTGCAGAAGATGCCACATGGGAAGGAGACTAGATTCTTCAGCACCCAAATCTGTAATTGCTTGAGGACAAACAATTTTGGGGAGGGAGGATTGTAATATCCCCTTCTTCACCCTAGGTGTTCAGAGACATGTCATTAGCCTATTTTATTCTTGTAGGCTAATTTGGAGAATTAAATAAGGGAATATTTTTAATTAATTAAATAAGTTACCTTAAGTAGTTGTGGGTGACTTTATTTAATAGGGAGCATTCAAGCTACCGATATAATAAATCAGAGCATGTTTTTTCCTACAGGAGTGCTACAACCATTGTGTATTCCCAACTAGAAGTGGGAAGGTGTGTCCATGGATTTCATCACAGGCCTTCTTGAGGTAAATGGAAAAAATAGATTTAGAAATTTGGGTGGAGGCAAAATAGTAGTGTAAAATTTTTATACACATAATTTCGTGCTTTTATATATTTGTTCAATACAAATTAAACATACATATAGGAGTTGTATTTCCTATATTATAGGAAGGTTCATATAACAACTCCATTATTACGGGATGACAAATAAACAAACTCCTAAATATACCAACAAATAAACTACAAACCACTAACAAATAATTACAATACGACACACTAACAATCTATGGGAATGATGTAATATTCCCAACACCCCCCCATATTACATCATTCTCTAAATGGGCATAACTAGAACAACAAGACTTGATGACCATGTTCTGTAGTTCATCATAAGGTATGAGTAGGGACATACACATCTACTCATGACAAGAAATAGTAGAACTAGCCTCACTATGCTTACTGTGCTTTCATTGTAATGTCCCAACTTTCGGGGTCTCTTGCAATGCAATTGGAGTTGGCTTTCAAGGATTGTATCAACCAGTTTAGAGGCATATTTCAATGTTGCCAACGTGTTCAGAAGGTTTATTGGAGATACCTAACACTTTTGGGTGGGTTTTCATACAATTTTTCCATACTTACTATTTATAGTAAGTGTCATTTTTGGTCACTGACTTGGTGGTTGTCAAAGCTGCTATTTTTTATTAGTTAGTGATTTCTTAAATGGATGATTTCTTGGTGACATAAGGCATTATGAGTTATTATTTAAAATAGCGTTAAAATATAAAGTTAAATTTAATATTTAACTAATGTTATTTAATTTAATAAAGTGACTTTATAATATCTAATAAATTAACTTTTATAAAGTAACTTTATAATATTTAATAAAGTAACTTTATAATATTTTATAAAGTGACTTTATTGGAAACTTAGGGAGACATAAGGTGAATTTAAAAATTAATTAAAAGGTTGCACGACCCTAATTAGGGCGTTGAGTTGGCATGTTATAAAAAGGGCTCTATTTGAGAAATTTATTCATTCAGGTGGATTTTGATATGAGAACACTTCTATTACTGGAGGATCTTTCTTCAATAGGGTTGTGAGGGCGAAACCCCTTGTAGGAAACATCTTCTATGTTGGTGAAAGATCCAATCTAGGAGATTTGTGGTGATCACCATTCAAGAATCACATCTAGGCTTTCATGGTGTTTGATATCTTCTTCAATTCGTGGAGCTTCATATCTTCAGAGATTATTCATAAGGGCTGATTAAGAGGATTTTCAAAGCTTATTGCATATCTTTGCGTTTGTTTTCTATTGGCCATACCCTCTAAGGCTGGTTGTACCATTCCAAGAAGGAAGTGTTTGTTGGAAAAGGAAGGCGCTAGGGTTTGGAGCTGATTTGGTAACTTCTTGGGAGGCGTTTGTAGTGATCTCTACTATTCCTATCTATCACACAGCCTTGGTAGGGTTTCTTGTAGTTTGGCATCCATTTCTACAGTACCAGTTTATTTTGTGAATAGCTCAAGCCAATTCATCACTGCATTTTGTGGGTATGCTGGAAAAGTATATGTAATGATATTTTATGAACTGGGTTGTTCTTACTTTGGAAAATTATTATGCATTCAAACCAGAAATTAAATTTGGAATATTTTAGCTTGCATGTACTTGCATGAGCTTGCATGTGTTAATTTAGATAAGTGGTGATATTTTACATACTGGGTTGTCGATATTTTGTGAAAATATTGAGTATCCAAGCTGATATAAAAATCTGGAAGTTTCAATTGTGTATTCCCTATGTAATGTTAAGTTTATGAGTTGAAAATATTATTGCAATATCTTCTATTCTACTGCAATACATTCTTGCATGAAACAGTGCAAAAACGTCTCAAAGCAATCCTACAAAAAAAAAAAAAAAAACAAGGCAAAACAAGGCAGCATATTACAGTGGTATTAGAGCCAAAGATCTTGCCAGCCAGTGGGGTATGATGCAATTTTTCAATAGCAGAAAATTCTGATCAGTTTAAAGGTTTTCAGTTGTAAGCATGGCATTAAAAGATAGAAAAGGGTTGGTTAATATACTCTTGGATGTGGGTGGTAAACTAGGATATCTATTTCAACCAAAGGATGTTATTCTCAACATTTTGAAAGAAGTAGAAGAGTGTTTAATCATAGTGGGACAATTACCTTCTCTAGTGTTGCAAGCAACCTTAATTCCTACAGTGACTTCTTTAAGTTAGGATAGGTGGTTGAAACACATAGATAAAGAGATAAGACTCATGGTTACTTCATGTTTGAGTGAAACCATGGGACTTTCAGTGCCTAAAGCTCCTTATGATGATAATACATTGAAAAGGATAATTAGGTTGTTAGTGGATAGTTTCCAAAATATTGATGATATCACATGTGCTCATTTTTCTAGAAGGGTTGTCATACTTGAAACATTTGCAAAACTCAAATTGGGAAACATCATGCTAGACTTGGGATTGGATGATTTAATTCACCAAATGTTTCACCATTTCTTTGCTACAATCAGAAAATATCATGCTAATAATGTTATTACAGCCATGCAAACCATTATAGTTTTGATTATTAATGAAAGTGATGTGTCTCAATCACTTTTTCCTATCCTATTGGCTATCAGGAAGAAGGGTGATCATGAAATTCTATCAATTGAACAAGAGCTAGCTGAAAAGGTAACTGTTCAGTGTGAAAATAAGTTGAAACCTTTCTTGGATGATAAGGAGCAGGTGGTTGAAAAGAAGTCAATAGCAGAGAAATCTGATGTAGTGATTGCTAAGAAACAAGATGAATGTGAGACAAAGCCACAAGATGTCTCTTTGGTCATACATGAGGGAAAAGACATAACAACAGCCTTGAATACTCCTTTAGAGCTATACAATGAAGTTGTTGACACTAGTACCAAGGTTGGCACTGTTGAGATCATTAATACATCTTCAAATGATGGGCTTGTTGAAGGAAAAATGGATGAAGTTTTTGAAACAATCAACAATGATGATTCTTTATCTCATTACTGTGATGGTGACATTGGTGGCTTTGGGTTTGACTATTAGACCAAGCTTATGGAGAGAGATACTTATGTTGACCTAGTATTGGTGATATGGAAAGTGATTTATTGAGAGAGACAACATCTCAAGAGGAGCACAGTGAACACATATTCTTTGAACAAAGTAATTAGCATTTTAACACATGGGATCAGGACACCAAAGTATAATGAGGATCCTACATGGAATGAATTTCCTTTTGATTTTGATGATGTTCTGAGTATTGTTGTCAAATAAAGTTTGCACCCTTGCTAAGCTATGAACTGTAGCAACCTATTGACACATGGGAACACTTTGAGGTTGTGGGTGACCTGGGAATGAAGTGGACCTCCAGATTATGGGCTGGTTCCCCTTAAGATAACTTGAAAATAGGATAAGGAAAAAAGTAAAAAGGATATGCTTGAAACCTAAAACCTAAGTTACCGGATTTGTACCCACAGGCCTCGAACCCAGTTCGGGTGCGAACCCGGTATGGGTTCGCCTGTGGGTACGCACTGGGTACGCACAGGGTGCGTACCTAGCGAGTACCTTGCCCATAGGTACGCGGACCCAGGGGTACCAGCCGCGTACCCGGGCGAACCCTTGAGAACCCACGGCCCAGCACTTAAAAAGTGGGCCCAAAAGTGAAAAAAAAACAATTTTTTAATTTCTATTTTGCCTCTAAACCCTAAAACGACCCAATATGAGGCCTTTCAACACTAAAACATTTCATTTTTACCTCTCATTTTGCTCTCTCCATATTTTCTGTCCATCTTAGCATTTTGAAGGGAGGTGATTGCATTTGAAGGAGATCGATTGTGGAGTGGCAAATAGCTTCTACAAAGGAGATTTAAGTGTTCAAGGTATGCATTTAAACCCTATTCTTCAATCTTTTGATGAATTTTTTTAAGTTTCTTAGTTTTTGATGAATTTTTTCAAGTTTGTGAAGAAGTTTTTCAAATATATATTTTTTTTTTGCATTTTTTTTTATAGATTGCAACAATGGCCAATAGTCAAAGTTCAGTGGGTGGGGATGGAAGCCAAAAGTTCAAAATTGATAAAGGATCTCCTTTATGGAGACATACCACACGAATTTCACAAATTCCTGGAGGTGGGGGGTTTGTTTGGAAGTGTAATTTTTGCAATGTACAATATAATAGCTCCTACTACCGAGTGAAACTTCATTTTATGGGCCCTGGTGGTAAAGGGATTAATATGTGTGTGGGCCCAGATAAGAAGGGGTTTTCTGCTGTACAAATAGCACATTTATAAAAGAACAAGAAGATGCTGACAATTCCATTGCAAGAGGAAAACAAACTAGTTATAGTTCCGGAAAGAAAAAAACAACATTACCCACTCATCAGATAGTTAGGCCCTCTAGACATCCCTTCTTGTCTATACCCTCTACGGAAGAAGAAGATGAAGAACCAGAAACCACCACCCGCAAGAGAGGTCCATTAGAGAAGGCATTTAAAATGGAGGCAAGAGATATTGCTGAAGAAAAAATTGCACGTTGCCTCTATGCCAATGGTCTTCCATTCAACTTGGTGAGATCACCATATTGGAAGGACATGGTGTCAACAATAAATAGTGCACCTCCTGATTTCACAAGTCCTGGGTATGAAAAGGTGCATACCACCTTATTGCAAAAAGAGAAGAAATATGTAGAGGCCCAACTAAAACCAATTAGAGATTCTTGGGTTGAAATAGGTGTATGAATTGTTTCCGATGGATGGAAAGATTGCAAAAACTGTCCATTGATTAATGCTATTGGGTAAAGTATTCCTTAAGGGGCAATAAGCTTTTGAGGGCGGCTGAACGTGAAGGGAAGTGAAAGATGCAAAAGGTTCGGCTTCCGGGTTCTCATTGACTCCATAGAGATGGTGGGTAGTGAAAATGTTGTCCAAGTAATTACGGACAATGCAAAAGTTTGCAGGGCTGCAGGTGCTTTGGTAGAGGCCAGATATGAGCACATCTTTTGGACACCGTGCACCGTACGCTCCCTCAATTTGGTGATGCAAGCAATTGGCACCCAAATAGAGTGGGTGAAAGAAATATACCAGGAGTCTGAGGAGATCGAGATGTTTGTGACAAACCACCATATGTCACAAGCAATTTTCAGAACTTTTTCAACATTGGAATTGTTGAAGGTAAATTTTAAAATTTAATTTATTTAGTTTCATTTATCATTTATGTCATGTTCTACATAATTGAATAAAATAATTTTTTGCACTATTTACATATTTTAAATGTGTTATTAACTTACTATTAACATGTTCTTAGGTTGCCGAGACCCGGTTTGCATCTCACACAATTGTTCTGAGACGACTTGTGAAGGTGAAAGATGCATTGAGTCAAAGGGTTATTAGCAACCAATGGGGTATATGGAAGCAATCAAATTCAGAGAGGGCCCAAAAAGTCAAGGCATTGATCTTGAATGACGATTGGTGGGATCGTGTGAATTATGTACTGGAATTCACCGAACCTATCATGTCTATGCTTCGGTTTGCTGATACAGATGAACCATGCTTGGGGGATGTCTATGATAGCATGGACACAATGTTGGAAAAAATAAAAATAGAAATACAAAAAAAAGAGAATGATCCTGAAGACACCTTGTACAAAAGGGTGGAAGCAATTGTTCTTCATCGCTAGAACAAGATGACAACTCCATTGCACCTCCTTGCATATGCCCTATCTCCGAGGTACTATACCACTGAAATACTTTCTATCCCAGGGAGAATACCGCCATATAGAGATGGTGAAGTTGCTAATGGGTATAAGACGGCATTTAGTAGAATGTTCAGTGATCCAGAAGTGCATGCAAGTGTCATGAGAGAATTTGGAATGTTTGTCACAGGAAAATCAAAAAATCATAATGCTTCTGTTGCTAGAGACCAATACAAAATGGATGGTCTTACATGG
>VDFB02047230.1:631969741-631989376 GCA_007258455.2 Sequoia sempervirens | reverse complement strand
ATAGTCCATTTTGCTAATGGCTTTCTATCTCGCACCGGCCTGTGATACCAAAACGGTACCTGTGTTGGTGACCTTTTTGCAACTTCTTTCCGACATCTCGGTAGTCAAAATCAAACCTATACCTGTAGGTTTTGATGGTCATGATCTGCATCTCAGCATAGACAGACTTAGCTTTTTGTGCAGTTTGGATAGTATATCTGTCGATGGTCAGTGGGAACTTGAATCCACACTTGTGGTTGCTTCTTCATTCTTTCTGCACTGACATCAGCTGTCTGCATGTTTCCATGCGAACCCACTTATCTGAAGGATAATGTGGTAGCATGTAGGGACAACCGGTGTAACAACCTACTCTCAAGTAAGTAAACATTGGGAATTGAAGAAAAATACATCCAACTTTACTTACCACCTTATAAGCCTCATCAGACACTCTTCTTCTTTCCAAGGATGGATCAAAGTTGAAGAGTAAGGGCGCAAAGAAAGCATCAGTGACCCGTCTGAAATGATGAAAGCCTCCTTAGCCTTAACCGGAGGAGAAATATCTCAGACATGCACCATCATTCGACTCCTTGTAGATAGACTGGAATCATTCTCATCACAACAAGCATAATGTAAGAAGTCATGTAGAACTTCAATGTAGAAGGAGCATTAATCAATCGGGCCGCATCCTATCAACATCTTGTTTACCCCAAATTAATATGCACCTTTCCATTCTTATGATCCTCGATGTACTCATACATCCAATCAAAGGTGGATGATTTCGAAAACCCTTCACTTTTGCTCAAACGGATCAAGTATCCTTTGACGCCATCTTTGAAGCGTCACTGTGAGTCCTTTCGGCCATCTAGAAAAAGACGATCTAGGCTTTTTGAGCCATTGAGTATTTATCAATTGTTTGGCTTTATTGGGATCAGCATCAAAAATCTCCTGTGCTTTTGATATAGAAATGTCAATATATTTGTCCATGTGAGGAACCTTGAAGACAATGTCAAAGAAATCGGGGTCGAGTCTCAGAATCTCATGCCCGGAAGAGTCGATCACACTTCTGCTTTCTCGGATGTAATGAGACGCAATTTGAAGAACAAACTCAGTATTGTGCGCAGCTGTGGGGAACATCGCCACCAAGTGGAGATTGCTGTGTACGATTGCTCTCATTGAATCAGGGAGAGGCTTCGTCTCTGTCAACTTTGTGAAGTCAACCAAGTCTTGATGGCCAACTTCTGTATCCTTTATTTCTTCAACTTTCGAAAGCACCATAGTTGGCGGATAGACACCTTGATATTTGTACTTCATCTTGCTTTTTGCTTTGAAGAAGAAGGAGGCTTCGTAGCAGTCATCAAAAGAAACTGGAACACTGAGCACTCTTGACTTGACGATCTCTGAGAGTAGACTGTAATCCTTTTAGCCAGAACAAACACCAATTGTTAGGAAACATGGGTAAGCGCGAAATGAGCACAAGGGTGAACATTCATGAAGCGGATGGCGAGGCACGCAAAATGATGCACGAATGTGGAAAAACGAGGCTCAGGAATGCATTGGTCAAAATTGAAGTTCGTTTGGAAGAGATTGGAAAAAGTCAGAAAAAAGTGTAAGGGCGCTAAAATTCAGCGCCCTTACATTATGAGAAAATTGCTTTTGGTGTAAGGGCGCTAAATTTTAGCGCCCTTACACTTTCCAGTGTTAGGCAGTTTCGAGGTATCTTCAAAATGTCATAGCGCGGAAATTTAGCGCTTTTGCAATTCTGGCAATTCTTGAAGATGTAAATGCAGGAAGGAACGGAGAAGGCGCTTTGACAGATGCAATGTTTGTAGAATGAAAGCTTTCAAAATCATCTCCATACTATCACATTCGCATTCAAAGGTGTTAGGAATTCTTTTTCACAATGGCGAATCTTTTCAAGTTTTACCAAAACGAATGAAGAACTTCTGAGATAGATATCTCAACACAATCACATCGGGTAGATAGAAGTTCCCAAGGGAAATTGCGTACAGAGGAGAAAGGTAGAAAGAAACGTGTATGGAGAATAAGAATGGGACGCGTAGGGAAACAAAGAAACGCGAATGCAGAACAATACGCGTTTGGAGAAAACAAAGAAAGGAATGCGTAGGGTTAGCAAAGGCTCACCAATGTTCTTGCAATGAAAGCAAACAATGAAAGGCAAACGCAAAGGAAAAGAAGGACGCATCCAAAACAATGAAGGAGGATCCCATTACGTAAAGAGAAGAAAAACGCGAATGGAGAACAACAAAAACGAGTGTAATGAAAAACGTGAAAGTAAGAACAAAAATGCGTATGCTAATAATGAACATATACAAATGAAAAGACAAAGCTAAATGGAAAACCTTACCAGGGAAAAACGCGAATCTTGCTGAAGAAGCGAATGGCGAAAATCCTCAAAACGCGAATTTGCAGTTGAAGAGCAAACGCACAGCAAGAGGAGAGGAAAAAATGAAATAAAATAAAAACAACCAAAGTGGCAAATTCATCCACTTAGATGAAAATGAAAATTGAAAACCTAACTCAAGTCGTGCAATAAATTTAGGCATGAAAAGTGGCACGATTGACGAAAAATGCGAAAACGTGAAGAAACGTGCCAGAGGCATGAAAAAAGAAGAAGTTAAGTGTCGAAAGAAAATGTAATGGCGCTAAAATTTAGCGCCCTTACATTTTTTTTGGAAATTCACTGCATGTAGGGGCGCTAAATTTTAGCGCCCTTACATTTCCAGACTTAGTCAAATTTTTGGAATTTCCCTGCAGGAGCGCACTTTTTCAGTGCTACTGCATCTTTCGCAATTTGCAAAGTATGAACAGTGAAACGTCGCGAAAGATCTCGTTTCGAAGGTCTTTGCGAGGCGAACAAGGGGGAATGCTTGAATTGACTATTCGAGACTTGGGAACGCATTTCGAGGTGGCTTGAAAATCACTCTGTTATGCGTACTTGAATTTCACGAATCCTAGGAAACGAACAAGTTTCGTAGGGGGGTTATCCGTGGAACGAGGGCTGCTAGATTCCGTGATAACACACTTGTGATTAGATGGACAAGACATTTGGGTCATGGAGTGCTAGTTTGCCCCTTTGATTACTTATGTCATAAACCATCCCATTTTAATTTTTGTAATGCTAATATATTAAACCCTTATATTGTTGGAATGGATACTCACATGAAATTATAATAATTCTTTGGATCTCCTTTGTGTATTTGATTCTTTGTCAAGTGAAGGTGGCATTGTTCATATTTAGGTATACCTTCACATCATTGGTTAGATCTTTAAGAAAGATAACTAAAAGGCTTTCCAAAGTTCTCCTTTCATCTATTTGTATCATGAACCTATCCCCTCAACCTCTCTCAATCAACTTGGGATTTTATTTGTTAGATTGAGGTAGGACCTATTACACTTTCTTCTATTGTAGAGGTAGATAATCCTTGATATTACAAGAAATTTTTATTTATTTATGTAAACTAAGGTAGACTTACTTCTTTTATTTCATTAAAAAAATCTCTAATCCTAATTTTTACTCATTTATTAACTTTAGCTTAGTTTCCCTAATATTAAATATTATAACTAGAGTAGGTGTAATTAACATTATTTATATTATGAAAATATACTTTCATAGAAACCTAATCTTGATGAAAATGAGCGTGCTAACAAATTGGTTCTTATTGGTTATGGTGAACCATTTTAGTAGAAATATGTGTTTTTTGATCTATCTTTATTTATCCACCTTTTTTACCATAACCATCTTGTCCTTCACCATGTCAAGAAAATTGTGATGGTGCACACCAATGTGCTTAGTTCATGCGTAAAAGATAGGGTTCTTTACTAATATGATGAAAATATAATAGTCACACTAAATCAAAATTATATCTTGACTCAACCTAACATCTAAACCCAATATCTAAAGCTAGATTAACTCCTTATAGGCATGCATAAATACCATGTACTCTACCTCTATCCTCAAAAGGGAAATGACAATTTGTGTCTTTCTCATCTAACTGATTGCATCACCAAACAAGGTAAAAACATAAAAACTAGTAAACCTCCTACTATCATCATCTCCTACCCAATTAGAGTTTATAAATACCTATATACCCACTACAAGAAATCTAGATGAATTATCAAGTATATTAAAGGAATTTTATAAGATTATTGAAGGTCCACTAAATGGCCTCTACATGATTGCTTTAGATCCACTATAATACCTCTACAAGATTTCTATAAGTACACTACATGAACTCCACGTGAATTTTAAAGGTCTACCATTGGAAATCCATGGTAGAAAATATGATACTCTAAATTAACATAAAGATACCTAAAAATTCTCTATCATTAGTCTAATACTCCTTTCTTGAATTCACCAAGATAAAATTATCTGCTTCCAAATTCTTATATGGAACTATAATAATGTTGATATATTAAAACCCTAATTATTTCCTTGCTATTACCAATCTACATATCATCAAAATAAAAATAATGACAATAAATTGATCACTTATCTCCTTAGTATAAACATAGTGATATAAAAACTTCAACAAATACTGAATTAAAAAAAAATCAAAATTTTGATACCACATATGGAGAACTATTTTAAACCATAGATAGATTTCTTTAGCTTAGAAACCATGTCCTCACCCTTCACCACAAAGTGATATAGATGTGATATGTAGATCTCTATCTATGAATCCCCATGCACTAAAGATATCTTAACGTCCACATCTTCAACCTCAACGTAAACTGTAATAGTGATAGATAAAATAAATATGATAGATGCAAGCTTCATAACAAGAAATATGATCTCAAAAAATCAATTCCATCTATCTAAGAACAACCCTTAGCTGCTAACCTTGCTTTGAACTTCTCAATATTATCATTTGAACTAAACTTATTATTGAAAAAACCATTTGCAACCAACAATTTTTCTATTCTTAGGAAGTGTTAGCAAGTATCATGTATTGTTCTTCTTATATGCAACCATCTTCTCAACCAAGGCCTTCTTCTAGGACTTCATGTTTGTAGAATTCATTACCTCCTTCATATTTCTAAGCTCATCATCATTAGTACACAAAGAAAAAATACAATAAAAACTAGGTTGAAATACATTTTTGTTTGCTTCCTCTATTAAGTAGACATCCTCACAAGTGGGATATGGGGTTTTTTCTTCCTTTAAATCCTTTGACTAACTCTCTAAACTAACCTCCTTATCAGGTCCTTACTAAATATATAGTGCAACCTCCTTATTTTATTGCTTCTACTATACCAATTTCTTCTCAAATTTAGGTTGCTAAGGATCAAGAAAAGATCTATCATCCTTGAAGATCACATTTTGATTGTACAATATCTTTCTTATCTTAGGATTCCAAAGGTAGTACCTTTTCATACTATCACTATACCAATGAAGATATGCTTCTATAATTTGAAATCCAACCTATATCTCTTCTCCTTGGGAATATGTATATATGCTTCACAATTGAAAAAAAATGATTTATTAAAATGAACAATTTTTCCTAAACAAGACTTCTGAGGATTTTTATCCACAAGAGTTGATGTAGGAGATATACTAACTAGATAACAAGATAACAAGATACATTGATAGATTCCATCTAGAATTTTTGATATAAAATAACTCCACTAAGCACACATCTATATTTATCCACCATCATTTTCATTCTCTCTATAACTCTTCTACTTTGGGGTGTATGGAGTTCTTAGATGTTCCAAAATTCTATGTTCCTCAATTTTTTTTATCAAACTCTATTTAATGGAACTCTCCACCATTATCTAACCTCATTACCTCGATATTTTTATTTGTCTTTTCCTTAACAAGAGCTTTAAACTCTTTGAGCTTTGAGAATATGCTTTAATAAGAACATCCATGTTTTATTTAATCTAAGAAATATTCTTGTGCCACAACACGTATTCTTAGCAAAAATATTCTAATTCTAAAAAAATAAGAACCTCAAAATTGTTGCATCATATCTAAAAAAATATACTCATTTATCTAAAACCATGGATATAAGCACAATCTTGCAACCATCTTTATTGAAGACCAAATGCACACCTAGAACATTCACCTTGATCATGAACATATTTTTTTCCAAACCTGACACATAAAACATTGAAGAGGGATTAAGTCCTCCCATTTGTGAAATTAAGTATGAGTCTTTTATAACCAACGATTTTGAGAGAAGAGAAATCTCCTAAGTAGAACCTTCCACCATCATATCTCTCATACTTAGCAAAAAATCCCTTCGGGGAGTCATGCAAAAATATGCTTTAGATCCAATCAACCATGCATTCTCAAATGAATGTGTAGTAATGGATACAACAAATTCATCAACCATCCTTGGAATCCTTGCACTTATTCTCCTTGTAGCCCTTCTTAATGAGATCGATCTTGTCACAGTTCCAACACTTGAACTTGTTGAATTTGCAAAACCAACTCCACATATTTCATAAAGCATTTGCAAGTAAATATCCTATCATAAAGAGGAGATCAAAAAGACACAATGGTGCTCAACAACTAGAGAAAAAATTGATGTAAAAATACCAAGTTGACTGCTTACAATAATGAAGCAATCCTTATGAAGGAGATACAAACCCTAGGATAGGATTAGATCAACATGTGACAAGTGTCACAATCCTATGAAATGAGATAACATAAGCTAATCTAATAATGTAAAAAATAAATCCTAAGTTTAGCTTAAGAGAGCGAAGGGGACCTAATTAATTAATCAATATGATTTAATTAATTAGGTGAATAACCCATTACTCTAACATAACTTAGATCTTTTAGGAGACTTAGATCCCCCCTTATATTTAAATTACTTATCCTTTTTTCTCTTTCGCTTATCCTGGGAATAATATTTGATGGTAAAAGAATCTTTAAATAATTTTGAAGTTTTCTCCCTCATCTCTTATGAGAGTAATTTACCCACCACCTCATGTTTAAGGATTTGAAGATTTACATAATAATTTCCTTGAAGCTGAATGTTGTCCTTGAAGTTTATTATCATTGCTCTTACATTGTTATGAGGAAGTCTCACTCAAAACGCATCAAATTTCAAATAGAATAGGAGCAAAGACCAAGCTTTAACATGTTATTTAAATCCCTAATATTTGCATTTAGATCACTAATAGGAACCTATGTGATTTTAAAAAAATATTGCAAGATGGCAGTGTTGAGGGTGATTTTAGTCACACACAACGTATTAGGCAATAATGGTTTATTGCCTCTCTTGAAAAGCAATGAGAACTACTTCAATGTTCCTTCCTACCAGGTCTTGACTATGTGGATATCACAGTTGTAAAATCAATGTGGTTTCACGAGGGGATCTGGAATTTAAATAACTAGAAAATTATATGCAATTGTAAAAGATAATTTCAATAACTCAAAATAGCAGATTGCATTTCAGAAAATAACAGATTGAGAATTTAGTTTATTGCTCTTTCAACATAATGTATGAACCATTTATAAAATAAAGTGCAAAATAAGTAGGGTGACGAGGAATAATACAATCTATCTTAACCGAACAACAACATCAAGCATTCAATCAATCATGTCTACATGTTTGAACACAATATTTTATAACAACCATTAACCGAAATATCATTCACACATTTACGATTAATGGAGTGCAATATTCAAAGGAAACACAAAATCATAATATTTTTGAATTTCATTCAACTAGAACACAGTTAATCACACACATATTTGGGACAAAATCCTACTTAATTCCATATATTAAACTCAAATCTCATCAATTTAGCAATTGTAATTTAAACAAAGTGATCATACCATCACCATGGTGCTAAATCCTAATGCATGCAACACATGCTTAATCCTTAGATCAAAGAATCAACACTTTGGAACAAAGACAACAAGAAAAACTCCACACCGAGATTGTATTTGTTTGTAGTTGCAAAATTTACATAAGAATATGGACCCTTCAAATGATCCACAATTAAACATATATAGAAAATCAAGTTCCCATGATTATTGATTTGAAATAAAGAACAACTAGAACATATTCTATTGTCCAAGTCTTTAACTAAAATTAAAACTTTAAATAAAATAAAACTGAACTGGGCGTCCCAGTTGCAACCAAGTCTTTTTTGCTAAATTAAAGGAAAGCATACAATAAATAAAATCGGTACTGAAGTAAACTAAAATCCACTAGCTGCTCCATAACTCCATCACCTTTTTCCTTTGGTGCATGATATACGCTCTATCCTCCTTGTTATTTCCATGCCTATTCTTAACATCCTCTAATATGGCATTGAACTGGAAGAGAAGAACCTGTTATCTTCAAGAGCAGTGGCCAAAACATTTCAAATACCCACGATCCAACAAAAACAACAAACCTTATTCTATCCCTAGTTTACTTAACAAATTTATCAGAACATGTTGACACTATCTCATTCATTCTTTCAATGGATGGTCCCTTTGATTTTTTGGGTCCTTTGATTGTAGTGTTGAGCACATGTTAACACTAGTTCTGGAGATCACACTATAACTAGGAAAAAAATAGCCTCCACCAATCCAAAATTAGCAAGAGCCCTTGCCATTGAGGTCCTGGTACCAACATTATTGATCCTTGTTTTGAACTCATCCATATTGACATGTCCTAGGTCTGTGTCATCAATCTCATTGGAAGGAGAAAATATTTTGGAAGGCGGATGTTAACACTTGTATTGATATTTCATTTCCTTTGGATCTTTTAGAGGCATATCTCCTGCAAATACCAATACTGTGTATTAACATTTTCATATATTTAAGAAGAGAAAATTTACAAATTCAAGTCATGTTAGACCATATCGACTTTTATTTTAAAGTTATAACTTGTCAAGGAGTTATATAAGAGTTTCAAGGATCGGCCTTCAAGCTTACCCCTTACCATTTACCATCAACATCTACACTTAAGCTTTCATCTTTTCATTATTAAAACCTTTGGGTATCAGGGATTGAGAATCCCCTATACCCAATTCCTACGAAATGAATTTACTCTGTTGAATATTCCTCTCATCGGGTATTGGAGATTGGGGGTATCATGTATCCTTTGCTTGTCAATGAAAACTCTCCCAAGGGATATTAGTGCTTGATCCGGTGTTGGGGATAAGGGATGCCTTTTATTCCTTTCATTATTGCTATTGACACTATGTAAACGGTATTCATGACTCGCAAAGTTCGAAAGGGTTTTGGAGATCGGGCTATAGGGTTTCATCTTTTCATTTTCATGTTTCACTTAGGTATTAATTACAACAAAATACCAACGCTTGAGGCTTGATTCACATTTTGTTGATCTAACTTAATTGATTCCGAGTGGTACTCAATGAAGGCTTACTTGGCAATTTTACCATGATGAAAACAATTCTTCGTGATGGAAGACATTGGAGGTTGGGGGTTTGTCACACCTTCTACCTCTATAAGGAAACAAACAAACGAGATCCCCAACATCCAATATCCAAAAGAATAAAATAAAGACAAGAATTTTAGGTAAGTGTAATGTTATGCACAAAATCGAGGATTGGAGGTCAGGGATCCTCAATACCCTTTGCACCTCTATAAGCAATAGACAAGAAGGATCTTTGAAGTACAATGTTCAAAAGTCATTTATCAAATCGGCTAAGTAAAAGGTAAGGTTGCTGGTTGAGGATTGGGGTTTCCCCTTACCCCTTGCAAACGTTTTGAGCAAGCAACAAAGGAAAAGTGTGAAGTTCAAACCCGAAAATGTGTTTTAAGTCTTTGAAAATCTAAGGCAAGAATCCAAGTTAAAACCCAAGGAAATCATACACTTGCGTGGGGAAGGCAATTTTGGAGATCTACATGCTTTAAACTAATGTTCAAATATGCTTTTTGGGATATCAGGGATCAGACATAACCCCTTCCTGCTTCCACCTCTATAAGGAAGACGTTAAAGGATATCCCCAAAGGTTGAAATCCAAAGGAGTTAACGTTTCTTCTAAGACATGATCGGGGGTCGGCGATCGAAGCTACCTTCTAGCTTATGTAAACAACTTTGAGTATGGAGTAAGAGGGAACATTGAAGCCCGAAGCCCGATGAAACGACCAAGGGGAAACTATAGGGAACCCCAAGTAAGACACCTGATGATGAAATCATAAACATCATCAATTGATGTGCCGATGAGACACACGATCTGGTGGGTAAAAGATCTGAGAAAAACAAAGAGAGGAAAAAAATAAGAAAAAAATGACAAGAAAAGGAACGAACAGAGAAATGCCAAAACCAGATTGAGTACCAAAAAGGAAAGAACGTAGAAAAAAAAAGACCTACAAGAACAAAAAATGATGCCAAACGATGAACAAACAAACACAACAATCCAAAATGCACACCCGTGCCAGACCAACATTTGAATAAATAAATTTATAAATCAAAGGCATAAGAATTAACTAACCTGGGCAACCCGAGAGGCTACTTTAGAGGAAGAAGGACAAAAACCCAACAAACGCCAAGTAGAATGAGCACGAACTAGGCAAGCAAAACATGAACACGTGAGAAAAAACAAGCAGCTAGACAAACACGCTGCAGATGAGAACTAATCAGGTAACTTTGAATGCACACACACCCTTGCGCTTGGACACAAGTTGATCTTTCTCAAAACAATGGCGGATAGTTACAAAGCTCCTTAAAAAAATCACGTCGTTTAAACAGGTGAATGTAAAATAAATGAATTCTTTCATTAATATCCCTTTGATCACCTTCATTAATGATAAGACAACATGTGGGTTGGTAGCATCAACTTCCAACGACACAACCTTTGAATTCAAATTCTTACTTTTTGTGCCTGATAATACTGATGTGACATGCATGTGAAATGAGGTGCCACCACCATACCCCTCCAACAGATCGTTTAAGTAAGTGGCAAGCTTGACATGCGAAGCTCGACGAAAGCAAGGCGAGTGACAATCGACAAGTAATAAGGAGAAATCAGGGGTCGGGCCCAACAAGGAAGGTAGGGGAAAACCCCCAATTGCCGTTCATGATCCAATTGCTGTTTACTCCTTGTTCACCTGACCCCCCAATAACCGTTTACATTTTAGTCATTACATTGTTTTAATTATGCCAATAAAAATTTACAAATTACACCATTATATGTTCACTACTGAATGTGTAGTTGATCAAAAAAATTAAAACACATTGAAAACTATTGAAAACACCTTTTTAACTATTGAAAACATCTTAAATTTTTGTGGTTTTTTATTGGTGTCTAAATGAACAGGTACTGGCGAAATGGTAAAGATGTAAGGGACGAAGGTTTAAAAACACCCTTTTTGAGCACCTTTTGCTTTACGGGTTCCACAAGGCACATTTTAAATACCCAGAAGCCAAAATTTTCTTTTTAAGGTCCTAACTCGCTTACGAAGAAGCCCAAAAAAAAAATCGGACCTATTTTGCACTTTGCACGAATGCGCGAAGTTAGCCCTGACGGCTACTGGGGGTTTTCCCCTATACCCTTCCAGGGAAGCCCGATGCCCAACCTCCGAAAACAAACAAAGTAAGGAAAAAGGAAAGAAGAAAAAAGAAGGGGGGGAAAGCCAAAAAGAGGGGGTCTCCACTTTGCAAAAGAGCAAAAAGGGGTGTGAGTGCGAAGGCACAACATGTAGCCTTTTGAATGTCAAATTTAAGTTTGCTAAAAATATCTTAAAACTAAGATTTCAACAAGGTTTAAAATATTGGTACATATCTAAAAGTTACAACTTAGTTTTGGTTGATATAAAATCATTTTGATTGTTTAGCAGTTATATTTTTAGGTTGATGATGAGATACTTTATATGTTCAATCAAATATGTTCAATGATGTTATTTTTAGTTTTAATTTATCATGATACATGATAATTCTTAATATGTTTCAATTAAATAAATAATTGATTAAAATTTTGAGATGATAATAACTCTTATGTGATATTTTGTTTCAAGATTATAAATAATATGTTAAGATGACTTGTAAAATATCATTCATTGTATTTTTTAATGGTATTCAATTCATTAGATAGAAGTATGGTACAATTGTGTAATATTAGTTTTAAGATAAATTGCTACAAAATTTTCTAGTTCTAATTTTCTAGAAGTCGACAAATATCATAAAATATTTCAAAATAGTCTTAGATCTTGACCATTTTGAGTCAAGATTGAATTGAATAATATTTGAAAATGATGTTTCATTGATTGAGGTCATGGTGTAGTTATAACTTTGGTTTGTAATCGTATAAAATCATTTTAAAAATCCTTCTTGTTGTGATAGGAATGAAATCTTGATAAGTATTAATCTTGGAGCCTAGTCAAGTCACATGTTAGAAAATTTGATAAGTATTAAAGTTTGCTTTTCAGCTCACATGGTGACAATAACAAATTGATTTCATTTGTCTATATTCATTAATATAAGACTGGTTTACTATGAGATACATGTGAAAAATATTAGTTTTAAATATGGGACAAACCATGTAGATGATAAATCAATTTACCTAATGCTAATGTGGTGAGTTATAAGTTGATTTTCTTGAGTTCAAATTGTGGCATGATGTCATCATTTTTCAAGCCATAATTTTTGTTGGTTCAATGTAAAGTTTTATCTTGCCTTGATTCAGATACATAACTTATTTTAATTTGGTTTATAATTCAAATGTATCATGTGAAACTTATCACAGAATTAGAAAACATATTTGATCATGATAGTATAAACATGAGAAGTTTGTTTCAAATTCAAAAGATAAATGAATTTTATGAATCAAGATTGTTCTTATGAAAATCATTGTGATATTGTAGATTTATTTGGAGGTTTGAAATGTGAGCACTTTACTTCTTTTTTTTTAATATCTTTCTTGATATTCAAGTTTACCTATGGATGAACATTTGAGAATATTGTGATATTAATTTTATTTTGTTAATAATTTTAGTAGTCTTTATTACGTGATAAAATATTAAATTTCAAAAATAATTTTATAATTTAAGTTATTTTTGATATCATATGTTATGATTTGAAATTATAAAGTTTAATAAAGTCATTTAATTTTTGATTTTGAAAGTTAGTAAAGTAATTTAATTAGGTCTCTTATTAACTTGAAAATCATAGTTTCTAATTATAATCAATTTTTATTTCATATATGAACATGTAAGATTCATTATAGAGGGAGAGAAATTTCATAGGTATACGTATATGATTTCTATTTCATACAACTACCTTTTTGTCAAAGAAAAAATGATTTTAACATTCTCTAATGGTAAAAGTACATTACTTGAAAACAAGGAGGTATATCGAGGGTTTTGATTATCTAGATTTGTTTCGTGTGATTAGTTGGTGATTGAAGGATATCGTTTGTAAATCAAATGTGGCTTAATCGGTTACCTTTGCCTTCAAATGATGAATATTTTATGTTACAGTGAAGTGCATAAAATATTGTAGTCCATCCACATTATAATTATTTGATTAAGTTTTCTTTTCTTTAGTATTTGTTGTAATACTTATGACTTATTTAGTTTCTTGATCAATACAAAATAATTTTGTTTTTTCATTGAAATTTGAAACCCAATTGTACCTTATTATGTATTTGTTGTATATCAATCATGATGTATCTTAGTATTTTCTTTTCTTTGTTACAATAAATTTGTAATCATTTGTACCTTATACATCATTGCAAAAATCTTTGAGCATAAGTTGACTACTATACTATTGTTGCCCATTTTTGGATTACCAATTTCATCATATTAATTAATATTGTGTATGATAAATTAATACATTTTTACATTTTAGATTAGATAAATGATTAGTTAACCTATAACTACATGCAATTCATCAATTGAATTAATCATATAGAAGTGTAATAATATTGCCCATTTATTCAACACATAAAATAAGATAATCTTCTCTATGGTTTTTCTTCATTTTTAATCACAATGAAGATTATTTAAATAAATAAACCTCTATAGGTAAATTTTTAGAATCTATTAGGTTTGTTTGCACACACACTTATCCAAAGTTTGACTTGATAATTGAACTATCAAAACATGCTTAAAATAGTTGACTAGTTCAAAGGTTTTCATGATTAGATTGGTACAATTACAATTTAACTTTTACAGTAGGTGAAAGGAATGATTCATTGTATTGGAATAACTATTAGAATCAATAGAAAGAATAATCACACGAGTGTGCTAAATGAGCATAGAAAAATAGAAGGAATTGTTGATCCTATGCAATCAGGAGATACCACTACTCCCAAGTGGTACAATGAATTTGGAAAATAAATGTGGCAATAGGGATCTTCATATTAAGTAAACTATTAATTTTTGGTAATTTAGAGCCATCAATGCACTTCCTAGCTGGCAAATTCCATAACAAAACCATTTATTTAGCTAGAGATAAATAGATTGATGTTAATTGTAGGTTAATTTTTGAGCTAACCAAATTATTGGGTTACTAAAACATCAACTCAATAATTGCTAACACATTACGGTGCTTTATGAGTAAAGTAAATGCAATCTAGAGTCACAAGAGTCAACACTTGACCATTTTTTTTAGTTTTTTGAAACATGTAATATGATTTTACAACCATTACCATTAACACAAGTCCATTTATAATAATTTGGCATAACTATAAAACCCAAATCATTTTATGTTATAGAAGAAGATACACACACCTTGAAACTAAATTGATGACATATGCAACAAATCTAATTATGAAACTCATGTTATTTCATAACAATTCAAAGCTATAATACTATAAGTGACAAATATAAGCAATTAAGTAAGGCTCATCTACTCATCTCAACCAGTATAAATACATTAGTTCTTGCATTGCAAAACCTCCTTTTCCTTTCTCCATAACTTGGAGTGGAAGAGAGAGATAACATCATCAAGGTGATGTCCACCCTACCATGAAGCATTTATAGTATGTAGATAATAAATATAATTGCTTTGTAATAAATTAGTTCCTGAAAACTATTGTCAGTTGGTAGTTATTGACGGTTGG
This sequence comes from Sequoia sempervirens, assembly GCA_007258455.2. Lineage (NCBI taxonomy): Eukaryota > Viridiplantae > Streptophyta > Pinopsida > Cupressales > Cupressaceae > Sequoia > Sequoia sempervirens. The sequence goes on along the minus strand of VDFB02047230.1, from coordinate 631,974,397 downwards.
AGTTCTCAACCACCATCAATTATTCTATATATTTCTCATTGTACACATAGTTGAGGTTCTACATGTATGAACTCTAGTATCTATTACAAATCTTATGAATTAATGAATGAAACGACATATATTTTTGGAAAAAAATGTTGTGAATTATTATTATCTTTTTTTATTTTGTATACTTCCTGATACTCATCAAGTAGAGTTAGCAAGTAACATTTAATGTCATTGCATCTAAATAACTTGGTAAAATAAAATACAAAATGTGAAACATGATCATATAATGGGACAACACATGGATAGACCTGTGCAAGCCAACAAAGAAAGGGAAGATGAGCTTACAAAATACCTGGTAAAGTTGTGGGATATTTCATTAAAAGAACATGCTTAGAGGGGAGCTCTAAGGAGAGAGGTCCCTAAAGATGTCATCTAGGACAACTTAACCATCAACGAGGAGGTTGATTGTCTTCTTCATAGACTACTAAGGATCATTGCATGCTATTTCATAATCCTATAAGACCTTTGGACCAAGAGGGACCAAAAATAATGTAGGAAAAAATACAACTATACAAAAAAGGAACCAAAGGGAGGAAGAGGAATGTGACAACAACAAGAGATGCAATTTCGAGAATTAATGCTCATACAACTAACAAAGACAATAAACCTTTTCAAAGAGGTCATGAATTGACAGAAGAAATGGTGAGAATATTCTATGTATAAGAGAGAAAGGAGAACGGTGAAGGAGATTGAGGAGAATTACTAAAGAAATCAAAGGATTTTTGACATAAAGTCCAATCCCACCAAGGAGCAAAATCTGAAGCATTAGTCAAATCCGTAGCAGGGAGGAGAGGAAAAAATTCACCTAAGATCATTGAAGGGAGTGGGAGGATATATCTAGACACCTACTGCTCCTTGAGGAAGCATACAAAAACCTTGTTGATCAAGTGGGAGGATATATCTAGACACCTACTACTTCTTGTTTGGTGGAATAGCATCTTCCATTGTTGCTTCTCTCTATTGCGTGTGGAGGTTATTTGGTGTTGTAAATTGAAGATCTTGGTTGTTCACTTCAACATGGTATTAGAGCACTATCCAATGGTGTAGATATTTTTCTTAGATTTCGCTGCTGGTGCATTTTATAGCTTGTTGAAGTCAGATGTTCATTTTTCACTCTTGAGCTCATAAATTTTGTCTCATTCTCCATTTTTCATGATTCTCGCAGCATTGGAAAAGTCTTTCCAAGCTCTTCAAGGTTACTAATGCACTTTTTCTAGATTTGGACCCTAGTATAATTAGTTCATATTTTTTTGTTTTAACACTTTGGTTAATTACCTAGATATTTTGACACTTGGAATCCTTTTTTTGTATGGGATGGCTTCATTTGGGTTGCTTTATATGTATATCCAATTTGTTTTCCTTTGTGTACATTTTGAGTATCATTTGTAAGCACTTTCTTATATGTAAACACACTGAGATAAAGTGCCACACTATTTTACATGTATTTTGGGGATTTTGCACATAAAGTTATGCCATATTTTGTACTTACACTGTATTATAAAGTGCCATGGGGGGGTTGTGTAGTGATTTATTTATTTTCCATCACACCTTTGTCAAGTGAGTGTCCCTCCAAGACAAAAATGAATCCATGTGATTCTTGCCTCATGCATGTGTGCCTTGTTTTTGCACACCCTTTTTCAGTTGCAAGTACTTTCTTGTGCACTTTTAGATGTGGTTTCTTCTCCTTTATGCACTACATGGTGATACACAAAGTTTCACTAGATCTATCATGCTTCTCTCAAGTCAACATTATGGGGGGTATTGTATTGTTCATGCTAATGCTTCCTTGGTTTCACTTTGGAGTGAACTATGCATAGATAGTATTTGTTCGTATGTACTAGGTGAATGCAATGACTAGTTACCCATGCATTTTAGTGAGATGGATCATTTACCATATAAACACTCTTGCATTCCTATTTTGTGGAGGCAACCTTCCATCCTCAGTTGATTAGTGTTCTTCAGACTATTGGCACTTGTATTTTCAACTTACATTGGTTGAGTAGTGTTGTTGGGGTCACTCGTGCAGACTCACATGCCATTTGTGTCTTTTATTGACATATGTCTCTCCTTTGTTTGGAATCTAATCATTGTTTGAGTAGTGTCATTGGGGGAAATCATGTATATTGTTGTCTTCTTGATCTTGATCATAATTCAATTTTCAAAGGAGATTCTTTAGTTATAACACTATAGCAGTCATCTTTCGATAGTTGTTTGCAACTTCTTCCTGCTTCAGTGATGTTCTTCATGTTACTATTTTTTGGGACATTATTTTGAAGGCTTCTTAGTACATCTTGTATTTCTCTCGTTTGGAGAGGAGTTTTCTCCCACTAGGATTTTCTCCTTTTCTCTGCTTATGAGGGATTGTTTTGTACATGGATACCTCATCAAGCCTTATTGTTGGGACCCATCTTTGCATCTTGCATTGGTTTGTTCCTCCCTAAGTTGCACTTAAGGGGGGTGTTGGTGTGAATAAAGTCTCGTACCTAGTTAATTCCTTACTGGGGGACTTAGGGGATTTATTCACATGTTAATTTTACTTAGGATATAAACTTTCTTGTAGAAGTCTTAGTTGTCTTTTCTAGATTTTATCTTATCCTAGGTAGTTATGAGTTATTTATCTCATGTGATAGGATTAAGACACTTGCCATGATCTTGTATAATCCTATCTCTCACCTTGTCTTTATAAGCAAGGCATATCATGCATCTTGATTACATCTTCTTCACATATTGTGAACATTGTATCATATTATAATTCTTGTTTGGTGGAATAACATCTTCCATTATTGCTTCTCTCTATTGCATGTGGAGGTTATTTGGTGTCGTAGATTGAAGATCTTGGTTGTTCACTTCAACATTAAGAACCTAATTAATGAAATCATCATAGTATAATTTTATGATTTGATAGAGTTCTCTAAGGATAAGGAGAATAATTTTAATCATCTAGAGAAGGAATTTCAAAGGTTTTGGTAGTTTAGAATTTCTTTGAACAAAAATAATTGTATATTCGATATACATTAAGGGAAGCTAGTGGTACATGTTATCTCCAAGGATGGTATAGTCAATGATCTTGAAAGGGTGTAGGATATACTTTAAATTTCACTTTCTCAATATAAGAAGAGAATGTAATATTTCCTTGGAAATATTAGTTTTGTTATAAAATTCATATCATAATTTGTAGTCATATTACACCCTATCACCTTGATGTTAAAAAAAACTAGTAGTTTAGATGGATTGAAGAAGGGAAAACAAAATTTGAGTAGATTAAACATGCCATCTTAAAGGTACTAATACTAATCAGCCCCAAATTCCATCTATATATTTATGGAGGGGAATAAAGCACTGTTGTGGTACTAACTCAAAGGAGTGGAGATAATATAAATGAGCACTCAATCACTTTATTTAGATAGATATTGAAGGATGTTGAAGAGAGATACAAATTTGTAGGAGAAACATCCTTATGATTTGGTAAAAGGAAAATAAATTTAGGCTATTGCTAAGTTAAAACAATATTACTACTATGGTTATCCACTTGGTCATAAGGGAATACATTCTTGACATAAGAAAAATGAGAGCTATCTAGACCATAAAGATCTTAGAATATGATATTGATGTCAAGACAAATAAACTTTTCAAAGTAAGAGCTCTCTGTTAGCACTTGGCTAAAGATGCCTCATTCCTTAAGTAATTGGAAGAACAAAAAATAAACAAGAGTAATGTCATGCAATTGATGATGAGAATCAACAATTGGGATGGAATGGAGAAAGAATTAGATAAATTGAGATAGGGAAATACCCTAAAGACAAAAACTCCACCAAGAGAAAAATATACAGACTCCAAGTTTCACTGTATAAATTGATTGGAGGAATCCTCTTTAGGAGAAAATTTGATGGAGTGTTATTAAGGAGTATAGAAGAAAAAAGGATCCCATCTATTATCAATCAATTCTATCAAGGTATCTCAAGAGGAAACTATTCTACTTATACAACAAGTATAAAGATCATGTAGGTATATATTATTGGCCTCAAATATTTGTAGATGCTCATAAGTGGGATATAGATTGTTAGAACTACTAATTTTACATTGGAAAGAAGACACCTCTTCCTTTGAATCCCATATTCATTCATCAAATATTTTATCTATTGAGACTAAATTTTATAAGTATGACCAATTCTCCATCTAGCACTAGTCACGGGTTCATTATCACAACCACTAACTATGTGATTAAATGAAATAAGGCCATATCATTGAAGAACACAACAAATATGGCGATCATTGCTTTCTTAAAAGGAAATCATTATGAGGTTTTGATTTCTAGAGACAATCATCACTAATAATGATAAGAAATTTATGGGGGTGGACATCACTCAATTTTATTATGACAATGGTATTTAATTGAAAACATGTTTAATTTACTACCCTCAAGGGAGTGGGTTAGCAAAATCCACCAACAAAAACTTGATTAGGATAATTTCAAAAGAATTATAGTTGGGTGCAAGAATCAATGACATAATAATCTTAGGGAAGCCCTATGGGTAGATATAATAACACCCAATTAGGCCATAAGAACATCTCCCTATGCACTAGTTTATTGAAAAGAAGCAAGATTGT
>VDFB02047230.1:631917870-631964984 GCA_007258455.2 Sequoia sempervirens | reverse complement strand
CCTCTACCCTCTCCCCTCAACCCTCAACCCTTAAACCCTAACCCCTCAAACCCTATACTCTCTACCCTATACATTAGACCCTCAACCCTATACCCTCAACCCTCTACTCTCAACCTTAAACTCTCAACCCTCAACTCTAATCCCTAAACCCTAAACCCTTAAAAACCTCTACCCTCTACCCTATACATTAAACCCTCAACCCTAGGTAGGTAGGGAAACATAGGTGAGATACAAAGTGATAAATGGAGAGGTAGGTAAACAGAGGGAGAGGGGAGATAAATATAGGTAGAGAGGGAAGGAGACGTAGAGAGAGGGGAGATAGAGAGAATTAGAGAGGGGATGGAGGGGTAGGTAGGGAGGAGATAGAGGTGAGTGTGTGTGTGTGTGTGAGAGAGAGAGAGAGAGGAGACATAATTGAGATATAGAGTGATGTAGGGAGAGGTGGGTAAAGAGAGGGAGAGGGGAGATAAAGATAAATAGAGAGGGAAGGAGATGTAGAGAGAGATGATAGATAGATAGAATTAGAAAGTGGAGAGATGGAGGGAGTGGAAAGGAGGAGATAGAGGTGAGTGTGTGTGAGAGGAGAGAAAATGACGGGACAAAGGAAGGGGGATAGAGAGAAAGAGAGTAGAGATGGAAGAGGGAAGAGATAGAGTAGAGAGGGAAGGAGAGAGTAAGAGAGAAAGAGAGGGGAGGGAGAGAGGTAGAGAGAGTGGTAGGTAGTGGAGGGAGAGGTAGGTAGAGAGGGAAGGAGAGAGGGAGGGATAGGAGGGAGAGAAGGAAGGAGGGAGAGTGAGATGGAGAGAGAGTGGTGAGATAGAGTAGAGAGGTAAGGAGAGAATGAAAAAGAGAGATAAATAGGGAGAGGGAGGTTGGAGGGAGGGAGAGGTGGAAAGGGATAGGTGAGACAAAGAGAGGGAAGAAGGGAGAGTGGGATAGAGAGAGAATGTGATTTAGAGATGAGGGAGTGAGAGGGAAGGAGGGAAAGTGCGAGAGAGAGAATGGTGATTTAGAGAGGAGGGAGTGAGAGGTAGTGTTGATGGGTATTTTTTGCACTTTCTCAACATAGGTTGTGCGTAGGTGCACTACCTCTCTTGAAAGGAAATCTCCAACAGTAAGTCGCTAAAAATCTCCCTAAGGTCTCTCGGGTGTTAGGTCATGACTTGCAGGAAATTCCTCAGTTGATGTTTGATGTGATTTTGTTGATAATCACAAGGCGAATTTACGTAGCTGGAAGCGAAGTGGATCTTAAATTTTGAAGTTTCTGAGATGGGAGTTATAGTACAATTTTCTATAGGTTCAAACAATAATCTAAAACTTCAGTGCTTTCTTTAAGTTTGGCTTTACAATGTGCAATGAACCTTAGCACGAGTTTTTTCTTAAAAAAAGAGAAAAAGAGCAGGGAAGAGAGAAGGTTCCTAGATCTGTAACTAACTATGAACAATAATCATGGAGTTCCTGTCGTGGACAACTTCCTTCAAACAAAATTTCACTTAACTAGAAACCTCACAATCTCATGAAATTTGTGCCTTCTTCTAAGGCCTACAGATATTTCACCATTCATTCACCATATATATGCATGAAAAAAGATAAAATGTAGGGGGAAGCTTTGAATTCAAGCCCAGACTAACATTACACAACCATCTACCAACAACAAACAACAAAAAGTGTGGACTAGGAAGGCATCTACACAACAACAATTTTCATAACTACGAAACAACATTATTAGAATCTATCTAAGTATTTTAAATCAAACTTAAAACAAAAATGTAAATCTAAATAAAGCATCTAACAAAGGAGATTGAATCATGAAACATGTGAAGAATTCAGAAAATGCACCAATTCAATGTATTTTCATTATAAATTTCAGCAACATGTCTTTACAACAACTCAACTCTCTTTGGAAATGAGAGGAGACCCCCTATTTATAGTGCCCAAAAAGTAGAATGAATGGCCAAGATTCAATCTCATTGTGTGGCCAAGATTCACCACAAACTAGGGTTCTACCTACCCCCAAATATATTACAATTTAAAATACAGTTTTGTCCTCATCCCTATTTCGTCATCTAGTGACAACACTGTAGCATTTTGTCTTTTGCTGATTGCTCTTTTTGCTGTAGCTATTCCTTTAGGAGTTCTTCATTGATAATAGGGCTACCTTCCTGCTTCTTCAAAGCTGCATATGCCATGAATTTCAGAATCACCGGTTGGAGTTTGTCAACCTCTATGATCTCAGATCGTAGCACTTGATAACTCCATTCTTTTGAATTGTCCTCAAGTATTTTCTAGTCTTCGTCATACTTTGCGGCGTGATCTCTGAATAGCTCTGACTGGGTGAAGGAACGGGCGAAAAAACTGATGAAATCTACGGTTATCTCACCTGACATCTCGTCCTCCATTTTCTTCTAGAAATAAGGCTTTATTTTCTCTGGATCCATTTGCATCGCGGGCATGTCATATCCCATCACTAGCTTCAAATACCGAGCGCAATCCGCCCTGATTTCCTTGACCCATTCGATATCCGGATCCACCTTATCCATTATCTTCTCTAGTCTTTCCCTCATGTTATCAAAATCTTGCTTCCACACGTCCACCAACCAATGGTCATCCCTTTTTAATGCGAGCTCCTTTTCCCACGTGGCCTTTGGTAGCTGGAGGATGGCCTCAATCTTTGGATAGGTGGAATTATATGTTGCAGGGAAGTCGGTGCAGAGCTTCTTGGTTCCATCTAGGGCCTGCTGTAAATCCAAGAACTTGTTGGCTACCTGAACAGCCTGGCTGATACTCATGTTCCCGACATATAGGACTTGTCAGAACCAGCTCTCCGTAGTCTTATCCAAGTTCTTCCTCTTTTCCAATTTTTTAATTTGTTCTTTGGACAACAGTTGGGGTGGATCAATGGACATGGTGGGAATGTGATCCACTAAAGACCATTATTGGATGTAATCCATCAAGGTGACTACTTGTTCTTTAAGCTCGTCCTTCAAAAATTTATCCTGTTGTATTAGGTGCACCACCGTAGCTACTGACTCTTCAAGATGTTCCACCTTCTGTTCTCTAGTAGCAGTCCCCAAGTTAATGGTGGAGACGTTATAACTTACTCCCTCCTGGCCTACCACCAGTGTTGCTATCTACACTATTCGGGATCCAAAAGCATCCATCATTACCTTGGACCTAACTTTAGGTTTCTTCTCCTTCCTAGTTGAGATTTGTGCTCGGGCTAGGATAGCTTCTAGACTCGCTCTTGGATCCTTCGGGGCAGGAATCCTCTTCTCAAGCTGCCTCTCCAGCCATTCAGGCATGGTAGACTTTCCCTTTGGTGACTCTTGATCACCCTCACCCTCCTCTGTCTGAATCTCTATTTTCTCACCCGTGGGAGCCCTTTCTTTCATTTTGGTGTTGTCTCCTTCTTCCTCATCGGAGTCTTGGATGAATGTGAGGTGTTTCATAGGAGGCTCAGTAGTCAATCTCCCTTGGGGACTTTCCTCTATCTTAATTTACTTCCCTTTCTCCTCCTTAGTTTGTTTGTCCTCTTGCCCATGCTCCTCAGGTTTGTCTTCTTCCACATTTCCTTCTTCTCTGTGAGGAGATGGCACAACCTCCAGCTGTCCCCCTGTAGGGAGTTCTACCATTTCCGTTGTCCTACCACCTTCTTGTTCTTCTCTTGGAGGTGACCTTTCTGCCTCTTCTTCATCATGCTTCATTTGTCTGGCCATATCCTCTTCGAGATCATTGTCGAAGGTTTGCACAATAGTTCTACCACCTGCACCCTCCTCTTCATCTTCACTCTTGGAAGACCCCGTTCCTTCTTCATTGTAGACCACCTTGTCAATTTTCCCGTGTTCATACTCTGGGTGTTCATGGTACTCATCGACTTCCTCCTTCATTTCCTTTGAGGATTCTTTCTCCTGTATCTCCCATTCTTCAGAGATTAACATTGTGGCCTCCATTTCTGGCGGTCCCGTTGGAGGTTGTGAAGGTATAGCATTGGCGAGGACCTGTGCTAGGACAACTTGGATGGTGGGATCCAGAAAGATCTAAGAAATTTCAGATGGGACATTCTACATATGTCACGAGAAAGCCTCTAGTAATGCTAGTGCGGGCATTGGCGTTGTCACTTTTGCTAATGGGAGTGATGTAGTAGGTGACATGGTGGCGGAGGAAGGCATAGTAGTTGCAGTGGAGGAAGAGTCAATCATTATTATGGGCCCCGCCGGGGGAGAGGAGGCGAGATGGACCGAGATGTCCACTGCGGGTGGGGATGTAGAGTCCATGGCCTGGGAAATAGACGTAACGGTGGTGGAGACATGGAGAGCTAGAGGAGGTCTTGGCTGATCTGTTTGCCCTTCCTCACCCTCTTGAAGGGGATCCTCCTGAATTGGCAGCTGCTCTGCGACGCTCCCTATCCGTTTGGGCCTCTTAGAAGGTGAGTCTCCTAGGTCTTTCCTTGAATAAACTTTGGGGTATGGAGACTATTCTGCTTCGGTCCCTTTCCTCTTCTTCGATCTTGTGATTAGAGGGGATTTGGATGTCTCGCTTGTTGAAGTTGTTGTAGCGATATCTTCTGTGGCACTAGGCTCACTCTTGAGCCCTTCATATTTTAGGATAACCCCTTGTTGCTTTAATCAGGCTACTTGTCCATCAATCCATTCTTTGGTTTGAGCCATGATTGGTTTAGTCACAATGTCGAGGTCATCTACCTCCTGCTCATTTCAGTCAATCATTGGCAGTGGAAAATTAGCGACTGCTGCATACCTGGGGTCCATGACGGTGCCCTTGTCCTTCTCAACCTAGTCTGGTATGGGAAATAGTTGTACCCTTCTCAAAAAGTATGCGGTCATCCCCATGTAATTCCTTGCACGCACCTCCTTGTCACTCTAACAATCTGCCCAAAAATATTCAACGTGATGTAGGTGGGCATACCCCAGTCTTAGTGCCTTTCTTATATGCCCATATGGGTGCATCCATAGGCGAGCAGTGTGTTGGCAGAAATGGTACTCTGCCAATTCTTTTTTAGAATTCCCAGCGCATTGGGAAGTTTGCAATTTATACATCCCCTGACCGAAGGCTAAGGGATAAGGGATCCCTGCCAAGTGTTTACCGTTGAGGACTAAATGTATATACTGTAGCTGCTAGGAAAGTTCTAACAATATGATTCGGTTATTGGGGTACTAGGGCAGCTTATTCGATCTTTCTATGAAACCTTGAGCGTGAATATAGGTGAATTTGGGGTACTGTATAAACAAGAAGGCGTATTGTTTCAAGAACGCCCATGCGCTATGTGAGATCCTTCTTTCAAAATCCCCTCCTAGCAGTCTGATGATGTGGTTGATGAAGGCGTCATTCACCCTGCAGTACTCCTTGAAGTTTCTAAATTATAGCTGGGGATATTGATCATAGGCCTTCAACCTTCGGCCTAGATCCTCATCAGGTGCCACAAATAGTCTACTGTATTTCCTTTATTCAGCTAGTGAATAGAACAGATAGGAGGTCATATAGAATTTAGATCTCTTCTTTACATTCATAAAATGCTCGTGGAAGCAGTCACTTATAATGCCTCCCCAGTAGAATGAGGATTTTGTGGATACATCTTCGTCCCCACGAAGGATTTTTTCAATAAAATATACCATCCACTCTTGAAAAAACGGAGCAGTGGGGAGGCCCATCACCTTGCTCAACATGGTTACTAGGTTGTGGTAGTCCTCAAAGAAATCGTTGCGAAAGAACTGTTGAGGAACCTTCGCAGTGCTGCCCCTTTTCTCCTTGAGCCAGTATTGATTTATTAATTTCTTACAGCCCTTCGGGTTTTCATAACATGTTGCCTTCCCTTCCTCCATGGTGGGCATATCCATCTCTTCAAAGGTAGGAATGTGAAAAGTTCTGGTAATTCCCTCAGCCGACATATCAGCAAGGACATTCCCGTCTCTGTCAATGATGGTTCTTGTCTGTGGCTAGTAGGCCTTTCGACAGGCCATGACCAATTCAGGGGCTATGAGAGATGGGGGGAAGCCTATGGCTTGTGCAATCCCACTCTGTCTAATTGAACTTGCATTATCAGTCTTTGGGTGGACTCTAACCCTTTGCTTAAATTCATCAATATTGACGTGGTCGATATTGGTGTCGGTGATCTCCTTCCAGTCGGTGATGATTTTCGAATGTAGAGGCTCACCCTGGAACTGGTATTTCATCTAATCTTTGTCTTCTCTTCCACGAGGAGTTTTTCCTACTTTCTTTCCTTTGTCTTTCTCTGCAGCTACCCCCAAGGGTCCTGCACTTGATTCCATCTATCCTACAAACATAGATGTAATGAGTACAATCAATCATGAAAGCATTAACATTGGCCAAAATTCCGTGAACTAAATCCAATTAGACATCATATGATTAATGAAGTTAAATCTTTACTTATCAAATGTCGTTAGTCACTTTTTGAAGGGGTTTTAGACGATCCGGGCCCAAGGGGCCTAATTTCCCTAGCAGGAATGCTATTTTGGAAAGGGCGAACAGGTTGGGGCAATCCGGATGGTTTCTCCTGTCATCATATTTTGCTGGTTCAAAAGGCTCGTGTTGAAGAGGGTCAAATTTTAGCACGTGGGTCGAGATTGGTTTTCAAATTTGAGGTTATTTTGACCACTTTAGGAGCACATGAAGGTTTAGGGCCAAAAAGCTGTTAGAGCTTTGTTGTTTGAAACAAGCAGGAAGAAACAGAGTTTCAGAGACGAAACTCTGAGGTCCGGGACTCGAGAGGCCGAAAGGCGACCGATGTTCACTTTCTATTTTGAGGCATTCGGGCCTGAAGGGGCGGGAAGTTGTCAAGCTTTTGTCGTTTTGAATGACGGTCGAGGCACGGAAACCTGATGGGAGTAGCGCGGCGGACTGGACCTGACTTCACACTTGGACATCAGATTTCCTCTTGAGTTTTCTTTTGGTGACTAAGACGATGGGTCCCAAAGGTTGGGAAGATATGCATTCTTTTCCCTTGTGAGATGGCTAAGGCGGGACAAAATCCTGGAGGGCAGAGCCCGGTGAGGGAAAGGACGTGAAAGTTTATCGTTGTTTGTTTCTCACGGCGAATGGAAGGTCGGGACTCGGGAGGAAGAAGGTCACCACTAGATGGCCATTTGAAATGGCGAAGTTGTGACGGAAGTTCGTGAACGGGGACCCGAAAATGAGACAGAACATTTATTCTTGTGTGTTTTAACATCAGACAACGAGAGGCAAGGAGGGCCTCAGAGCTCAGGCGGACAGTGTCATTCGACCGTTTGGGAATGGCGGAAGCTTTGTGGTGTTCCAGACACAGAAGTCTGGGGGTTTAGGCTCAGGAAATAGAAATGCAGGCCGGTCTCAAGTTTGCTAAATTCGTTGAGCCTGATGACAAACTACCGATGAAAATTCAGGGTTGCGGGCCTGATAGTCGGTCTCGCCGTTTGGAAAAAGGTTTGTCTATTTGCTAAATTTTGCGGTGACGAACTGACGCGGGCCTGGAGGGCACGAATTCCTTGCATGAAGAACGACAGTGGCGAGGGAGAGTTCCAGATCGATCCTAGGAAATGATTTGGAGGTTTTCAAGGATTCCAAGACATGGGTTTTGTGCGTTTGATTGGGTTCTAACAATTAAATTCATTTTTAGCCCATATTGTTCATTATTTTAAGTACAAAATCATGAAAAAACCCTCGGGAGGGCGAACGACAAAACTACCTTGACAGTTTGAAGGGAGGTGTGAAATCCACTGATGGAGGTCGAATGATGATCTCAAACGCTAAGGCGACAAGTGATAGATGCAATGATCTCCTCTGGAAAGCACTCTGATCTCCTTTGGAAAACCTAACAAATGAAAATGACAGGTCGGCCCTTATATTTATACCCTCAATAGCATTTAATGCCCATACGACCAACCAGTGGGTTGGTAGATTTTAAATTTGTGGGCGGCGGAGTGAGGTCTAGATCCCAGGGGCTGGAAGGACATGGGTCAATGACCGTTTTGAACCGCAATTTGTAAGTTGACGGTGAAGGAAGACCCGGAGTCCAATTAGCGGGGCGCCGTCGAAGTTTTGCCGTCAGAAATGGCGAAGACCGAGGGGAATTCCGAGGACGGAATTCTGATGGAGCAGGCCCGAGAGGCAGAAGCAGTTCAAATTTTTACTAGTTTAAACAAGTGGCAAAGAGGGAGCTGGGTCTCGAGGTTCAGGAAGGCAGAAGCCTTCCACCGTATGGAACGGCGAACACCAGAAGGAAACCCGGTGGGGTAGGCTTGGCAGTCCCCAAGGCCGTCGACAAAAGCAAACTGCCAAGGAGAGTCTGCGAGGCACCAGGACTCAACTAAGATGAAGGGGACAAAACATGGTCAACGAAAGATGGAAGCTCGAAGGTACATTGACCATCTGGGACATAAAAAATGGGGGCACGTAAAATGAGGTAGTGATAAAATGACCTAGAAAAATGAAAGAAAAGAGGGTCCCCGTTCTGAACATGGCATCTGTGCTGAGGGCACAACAAATGGCGACTCCGCTGGGGAATGATCCCTAGCGTTCTAGGGATAAGCGTTCATTTTGAACCCAAAATCTTTAGTTTCACAGACCAGGAGCACGCTTCTAAGAGTGAATTGAGAGAATAGGATCCTTAGTTGGGTTAGCCTATAAGACATCTCAGAAGTGTGTGTGTGGTGAATTCATTCCTTTCCGTGGGACTGTGACAAGTGGCTGCTACTCCAACTGAATAAGCTACATAAACCGTCCAACACCAAAAGTAACCTGGACATTGCCCCGCTGCCAGTCAGGCGTCCATAGCCCCGATGGAGTTGTCGCTGTGATCCCATGGATATTGCTCTACTGCTAGCCAGGCGTCCATAGCCCCGATAGAGTTATCTGCACACCCATACAGTCGCTTGATTTCAACATTTTATTTTCTGTGTTTTGATGTTTCTTTGAACATTCTTTTCTCACTTATCTTTCGCTCGACCGTGTAAGAACTAAAGCCTACAATGGGTTTGGGAACCACAGTGGTCACTAGAGTGGACTTAGGATTTTTCACTCACTAGGGTATCATAGCGGCCATTGTACAGTCCTTTGGAAATATTTAATGTGTTTTGTGCAAGATCTGAGATATGCTTAAAAAGAGCCAACCAAGGGTCAAATTCTAAAGCAAAGTTCAAACAAGGAAACCATTCCTATGTAGCTTTCAGGGACCAATAGTCGGGAATGAATGTTTATCCAAAGAACACCAAGGACGGACAACAAAGCAAACCGTTCATTGAACGAGCATGACCACCGCAACAAAACTGAGGATACCCCCCTTGAAACAAAATAATCGAAGAACAAGAAAAACAAGGAACAACAAAACACAAGCGAGCCAAAAGGAAACCTACTCTAACCTATGTATGTATATTTATAGGAAAGAGCTTGACAGACCTTAAGCTTGGAAGTAATGCTTGAGGTGTTTCTCATTGACTGGCAACGAGACATTTTCACCAATTAAGGTCTTTAGGCGGAAAGCATTGTCTCCCAAAATCTCAGCTATTTGAAAGGGGCCAAGCCAAAGGTTGTCGAATTTGTTGTGTCCCCCTTTGTTCTCATGGGCCTTGTCCCAATATAGGACTAAATATGCAATTCTAAAGGCCTTGATTTTGACTCGGCGGTCGAACCATCGCTTAACCACACCCTGATGTTTGGAAAAAATTTCTATTGCACGGTCTCAGACTTCTTCTAAATGCAAGAGCTCAGCTAATCGAGCTTCTCTACGGTCTATCCCTTCGTAAAAGTCATTGATAAATTGGAGAGTGAGAATTTTCAAATGGATAGGAAATATGGGCTTTAGGTCATAAACAAGATGGAATGGGGAATCGCCAAGGGCAACCTTGTGGAGAGTGCGGTCTACCCAAAGGGTGAATCAAAGCTGGGTATGCCAGTCCTTGGGGTTCCTATCGAGAAATTTCTTGATCACGGTGATCAGGTTTTTGTTTGTGGACTCAACAAGGCCATTGCCTTAAGGGTAGTAATTTGATGAAAATTTAAGAGCAATCCCATAGTCGAAGGCCCAACTAGCAAATTTTAATGAAGCAAAAGCCAGTCCATTATCACACACCAATGCATAAGGACAACCGAAGCAATTTAAAATGAAACTTTCCAAAAAATTTGTAACTACCTCAGTTGTGCATTGCTTACATACAATTTCTTCTATCCACCTAGTACAGTAATCAGTAGCAGTAAGAATGTACATGTGTCTTGTAGATGATGGAGGGCTTACTGGACCAATGAAATCGAGACCCCATTGCGCAAACGGCCTCACCTCCAACATAGGCTGCAAGGGGACAACAACATTCTTCTCCTTGGTAGTGGTAGTCTGACACATGTGACATGAGTGAACATGAAAATAAGCATCCTTGAAGATCGTTGGCCAATAATACCCTGCTCTTAATATCTAATGTGTAGTGGAAGGCCCAAATCCATGACCAGTGCCGAACTTGTCATGAAACTCCTTCAAGATTCAATCTGCTTCTTTCTTGCCAAGGCATCTCAAGTAAATGCCTTCATGATTTTTCTTGTATAAAAAGGATCCCTGCAACATGTAACTGCTGTTCTTCAGTCTAAGAGCACATTTTTGGACTCCTTGTAGGTGAGGTGGACACTTGTGATTCAACAAATAATAAACAACGTCCTTGTACCACTCTCCCAGGGAAACATCTTCGAGCTGGTATTGCTGCATAGTAAGTTCAGGTCCTACTTCTGTTGTTGTCTCAGTAATCATGCGGGTGAGTGTCTTTCCTCTTACCAACCCAATTGGTTGGATTTACATATTGTACTCTTGGAGCAATGTGACCCATTTAGCTCTCTGTTCACCCAATTCATTTTGCATAAGTAGCGTTTTCACTGCTGGGTCAGGGACAATGGCGAACACTTTATTGCGCAAGATATAATGCCTAAATTTCTTCACTCCCCTAACAAGTGCATATGCTTGCTTTTCTACATTATGGTAGTGTAATTCAACATCTTTCAAAGGAACACTCATAAAAGCGATTAGGTGCTCATTTCCTTCATCATCTTTCTGAGTCAGAATACTGGCACAGGAATGCTCTGAAGCGAATGAATAGATATAAAACGACTTCAGATGGTTTGGGCTGATGAGCACAGGAGCCTTAGCAATAGCCCTTTTGATTTCTTCAAAATCCTATTTGGCTTCGGGAGCCCACTCAATTTTGGCATCCTGATTTAGCATGGCATTGAGCGGTTTAACAATCTCAGCAAAACCTGTGATGAATTTCCTGAAGAAGTTGATCTTTCCGAAAAAGGATTTCAATTCTTTCTTGCTGCCTGGAGGCAAGATCTTCAACAAAGATTGGATGCGCTCAAGATCTATGGAGATTCCCTGTTATGAATTAACATGTCCAAACAATCTACCCTCAGTCACATCGAAAATGCACTTCTTTGGGTTAAGGGAAACTCCAAACTCCCTACACCTCTAAACATGAACATGAAATTGAAAGTCAATTTCAGTGAGAAAGTGATAACTCCAAGGTGAAATTCGAGCAGAAGCAAAAATCCCTGAAAATAAGGTTCAAACTCATGCGAAAATGAGTGAACTTAGGTTCAAACTCGCTGTCAAGTCATAACTGAAACACGGAAAACTCGAACTGAAATGAAAATCCCTGAAAAGGTGGGCCAAAGCATGCGAAAACCACCTCGTTTGTATCAATCCACCCATGCGAAAAAGAACTCCACTTTGCCTAATATTTTATGCTTGCATTCAAGATAGTTAAATAAATTAAATGATTTATATTTTATCATTTAATTTATCAACTTTACAAAATGTAATGCAAGGTACAAAATATTTTAATTTATCTAAAATGGAATGATTTATATTTTAATTTATCTAATATGTTAAATAAATTAAATGATTTATATTTTATCATTTAATTTATCAACTTTACAAAATGTAATGCAAGGTACAAAATATTTTAATGAGCCCATGCATATTCTAAAATCCGCTACTACTCTCAGCATATATCAATATCTCAAGGTATATAATTACCACTGGTTATAGGTAAAGAAGACTCTAGTGTTTTCATATGGTTGCACACTTCTTATGTTATTCATATCATATATCATATGATGAATACATATGTTTCCTCAAATACTAAATTCGGCCCCTTCAAAAATTGCATGACTTTTTAATTGACTTAGAAGTCAATATTCACGGTTCAAAAGAAATGAAGGGAAACAAAAGAAACCTAAAAACGAGTGAACCCTAATCATTTCCATTCTCGCATTTGACTTCTTTCTTGGAGAGGAAGCGCCACCATGAGCTAGGGTTTCACAAGGTTTTCCATTTGATCTTCTTTGTGGACTCTCTATGAGAAAAGGCTTGGATTTTCTTGAAGACTGCTATTGAAAAAAAACTGATACCTGGTAAGCCGTAGTCTTCAGATTTAGAGCATTTTTGGCTTTTAAGTTGTGGTTGTAGACTCTTTTGAGGTATTTTTGAACAGAAAAGAACAAAGAGACTTTCTTTATCTCTAGCTACGTCTTCACACTCTTTTCCTGGGTTTATGTAATGTTTCTTTCTCTGTATATTTCGTCTCCACTGAGGCTGAAACTCTCTTCAATGTTGCGGCCCTCCTCATGATCTTTCCTTTCTTCTCATAATTTTCATGTAGTGATGTCTTTTGTTGGCCGCCATGAGATAGCTCGACTTGGCTTTGAGGGTTATTTGAAGATTCATTCCAGTATTCAAGATAAACATTCTCTACGGCCGACAATGGGTAAGAACTTTATCTATCTGGATCTATACGAATAATCTTGGACTTGCTTCATTTTTTTTGTGTATAATCTCAAATATAGGTCATCCCATCATGAGCTTGCTTAGTAAGGAATCTGGGTATTTTTTTCTCCCTCTTTTTGTTGGTAGAGCTTCAAACGGGTTTAATAAAAGCAAGAAAAACAACTGTAATTACTTCCTCTGTCTTCATTCTACTATTGATGCTTGGAATTCATGAAATAGATTACAGGCCATGGCTTCTCATTTTTTTTTTAAAACAACATTTCTTTTGTCTGGCCATGATCTCTTCATATTTGTGCTTCTGGGTGTTCTTCCTCTATTTAGCTCATAGATCTATTACTTTGCATATAACCCATTGAAGTTGCATAACAAAACAAACATGCCGCTTCATTATCCCAGTTATGAATATTGAATTTATGAAAACTCGGTCCTCCTTCGTGAAGGTTATTTATTGACTTCAATGATTGTATAACATATACACTGTTATATATAATTCCTGTATATCATGTTGTCACTGAATGTTGTTCCTCTTTTCTGCTGCTCTTAATGATTGCCGTTGTAGGTATCATGGTAATGGCACTTGGATGTTTTAAATCTGAAATTGATGAGCTCTTTTACTGCATTTTAAAGACCATAATACAACCTCTGACCTGGGAAGTGTTTTTAGTGTGAAAAGCTTATTCAATACCGGTAATTGTATGATATTTAATGTTGTGTTGTACATGCTCTCGCTTTATTAAATTTCAAAAGAGAAATAATAGCTGGTTGAAACATATGTGTGCAAGCACAGTTAATCCTCACTGTATCTTGTGAAATAAATTTCAAAACTCCATGAAATAGGTGAGTGTTCAATATTCTGTTTCAGTTTCTCTTCAGTGTAAAGAGGCTCGATACTTCATTTGAATGTAATATGAAAATGTAAAGTAGAGCTGAAAATAGGGGTATCAATGAAAACTATGATGAGCTCTCACACTATTTGATCCTTTCTTAACATGAAGAGCAAAGTTATGCTATATGCTCAAACTATTTTTTCTTGAATCTCTTGAAATAAAGCTGCTTATTTGATTATTTCTTTGTTTCAACAGCTCTTTTGATGACTGTTTTGACATTAATGAATTCTCATATGTAACCTGAGAGTGTGTCTTCCTTGATATTCCAAGCTCAACCCTTGTGGGAGCCCATTTTACTCCACATATATGATGAAACGATCACGAACATAATGAACATGTTCCTGCACAGTGAACAAACATGTTAGCAAAATAAAAGAAGCTGAAAACTCCCTCTTGAGTTTTATGCCTTTGAACTTTTGTAATCATCTGATGGATGCCTGATCGATTGTATTCTATATTTCTGTTGGTAGCATAGGTATATGATAGGATTTGATTAGCATTGCTCTAACAACATTTCCCTCAACTTGTAGGTACACTGGAGCTAGAGCTGGAGCTGAAACTAGCGTCACAACATTCCTCAACTTGTCAAAGATTCGTCATTCCAGGAAATGACGAATCACTTTCTACCCTATGCTTTCTCTATTCTCAATTGTATATTTTGATTTTGCTCATGCACCCTTTATTTGATTGTAAAAATAAAATTAAGTTACTCCCACGACTTGTGTGGGATTCTGGTTTATACATTATGAATAAAACATCAAACATTATGCAAACCTATGATATCATTTTGGAATGTTTTTTTTTTTTGCATACTGTCACTGAAATTTACATTGTAATGAAACAATGCACAATATGAGTACTTTGGCAGAAATTTTTGAACAACTTGTGTACCTTGGCTTGAATTTACAATTCAGCTCTACCTGTTTGAGCTGGTAGTGAAAAATAGGTAACAAATTGGCAACCTCTATGGAGTGTTTGCCTGCTAAACACCATAGACCAGTTATGTAGCTTATTCATTGGGCATGGAGTCCATTTTTGCTCTTAACCTCCTCAGAAAAACTCTATAACTTAGCTTCAAAACACACAAACTGAAATAAACTACTGCAATTCTGTTGAAGACAAAATCTAAAAAACCAAGTGCAACAACTGCACTTATTGAAAACATGACAAAATTGAAATGAAATGTGCCGGTAGGCACTTATTGAAAGCATTACTAAAACTGAAAACTATTCTACTATGTACAGTTGAAAGCCTGATGCTTAATAACACTGTTTCAAATGAATCATGTTGACAGGGATTGGCAGTACTTCACCATTTAGCTTTGAAAGTTGAAATGCATTGTGTTCTTTATTTTCTGTAATAATATACGAGCCATCCCACATGGCATCAAAATTTGTATGTTTACCAGGCCTGCTTTTAAGCTCATCCCACTTGAAGACTAAATCCCCTTCATTGAAGATCCTTGCTGTTGCTTTCTTATCAAATGTCCTCTTCATCTGAGAATGATGAATCTAAAGCTTTTTGTAGGCTTCCCTTCTGGTTTCTTCCAACTCTGTCAATTGAGCAAGCCTGACTTGCATTGACTGCTCCTCAAGTAACTCAAGTTCCTTTATATAACTCAAAGTTGACAATTCAATTGAGATAGGCAGTTTGGCCTCTTTGCCATAAACCAAAACATAAGGTAAAATCTTGTTGATCGTTTTAGCGTAACTCTATCAACCCACAAGGCTAACTTGAGCTTGTCATGCCATGACCTCTGATTATCTTCAATAATCTTCTGTATGATCTTAATCAGATTCTTATTTGTTGATTCAGCTTGTCCATTACCCTGGGGTAATAATTGGATGAAGTGTTTAGATAAATATTATTCTTTACTAACCAATCTAAAATCTTAAACCAACAAAAGCCAAAGAATTATTAGAAATAATTGAATCAGGTGTACCAAACCGGGAAACTATATCTTGATAAAAGTTTAAAACTGATGTTTCATTTGCATCTCTTAATGTGATTGCTTCAGTCCACTTCGTAAAGTAGTCTGTGGCAGTTAAAATCCATCTGTGCCCAGCCTTTGAGGGTGGATTGATTGGACAGATAAAATTGAGTCCCCACTTTCCAAATGGTTGCTCAACCTGAATTGGATTCAGGGGCAGGGCTGCTAACTTTTGTTTTCCTATAAAAAGTGAACATTTGGCACATTTTCTGACATAAGTATGAGCATCCTTGAAAAGATCCGACCAATAATAGCCTGCCTTCATAATTTTTAGAGCTGTAGTACATGGTGCAAAATCACCTCCAGCAGGTCCATCATGGAAATCTTCAAGAATTCTTTCAGTCTGATCTGGATAAATACACCTGAGAAAAACACCATTGAAATTCTTCTTATAAAGAACACCATCAATTTCTGCATAAGGAATTGCTTGTAACCTATAATATCTTCGTTTAGACTTGTTTAAACCTTCTAGACAATCTCCAGTATGCAAGTAATGGATCATCTAATGGATCTAATCAACTGGAATAACTGAAACAACAGGTTCTTCATTATTCAGAACTGTAGCAACCTTTTCACTGTTGTTTTCTTCATTTTCTGCAAGTTGTTCGCACAGTCCTTTACCTCGAATAAACTTGGTAACCTTTATGCTGATGTCATACTCCATGACTTTGGTTATCCAACTTGCTCACTTGTCATTAATGTCTTTATTCAGTAGAAACTCCTTGACTGTTGGGTGAGCTACCAACAAATTTATCTTATTATTGGACAACATATGTCTGAATTTTTTCAGACTTCTTACTACAACAAGTACATGCTTCTCAACAAATGAACATCTTGTTTTGTAATCATGCAAGAATTGACTAAAGAAAGCTATGGGCTGCTCCATACCTTCATTATTTTGCTGACAAAGCATTGCGGAGATGGTATCCACTCCTCCGAATGCATACAGTATGAAATCTTTATTAAAATTAGGATTTATAAGAATAGGGGCTACTGCAAGTTCCTCTTTAATCTGCTCGAAACTATTCTTACCTTCTTTTGACCATCTGAATTGAATGTTTTTCTTCAGCATGGTTGTCAATGGTTGTAATAACGCTGCAACATTAGGAATAAACCTCCTCATGAAGTTTATCCTGCCCAGGAAGCTCTGCAAACCTTTTTTGTGAGTGGGCAGCGGTAAAGCCAAAATGACTGCAATATGTTCTGGGTCAATAGAAATGCCATCTTTTGAAACAATGTAACCCATAAGCTTACCTTCATGAACAACAAAAATACTCTTCTTTGGATTCAAAGAGATTCCATATTCTCTGCACCTCTCGAATATCTGTCTAAGATGACTGAAATGATCATCAACATTCTGTGAGAAAACAATGATATCATCCAAGTAAACAAGAACAAATTTATTTATCAAACCTTGGAGAGCCATATCCATCGCTCTCTGAAAGGTGGCTCCTGCGTTTGACAGTCCAAACGACATATCTTTGTAAGCCATTGTACCCCACTTGGTGGTAAAGGCTATCTTATACTGATCTTCCTCCTTAACCAAGATTTGGTTGTAACCTGAATACCCATCTAGCAATGAAAACCTTTATGATCCTAAAACAACCTGCAATATTTGCTCCATTGAAGGCAACAGATAGTGATCTTTGAGCGAAGCTTTGTTTAGATCATGAAAATCAACGCACAGTCTTATCTCTCCACTCTTTTTTCTGACAGGCACCAAATTTGACACCCAAGAAGTGTGCTTGATTGGAAATATTATACTACCGTCGATTAACTTGTTTAATTACGTTTTCATCAGATGTTCTAACTTTCGATTCAGGGGCCTCTGCTTCTGTCTCACCGGTTTTGTGTTAGGCTCGAGCTCAATTGTATGTTGAGCTAACTCGGGGTTAAAACCCTTCAAATCTCCATAGTGCCAAGCAAATATGTCGCTGAATTCTTGACAAAGCAAGATAAAGGCTTGTTGTTCTACCTTTGTACAGACTTTTCCAAGCTTAAGCAGCTTGTCCTTGAATATTTCTATTGATTCGCAATGCTCCTGATTCACTATAATGCCTGATTTATCTCTTCTAACCTAGTCATCAGTGTTGAAGATGGATTCAAGGGTCACCAAACCCTTTGGCAGCTTGTTAGTCTTAAGTTGCATGATCTTATCACCATATTGCTAATCAAATTTTCACTGATTTCCTGCAGAAAACTCTACTTCTTCCACCAGAAAATGAACTATCTGTTCATCATTCTCAAAAATCTGCCAACTTACATTATTATCAGGTACTGAAGGTCTGACAACTACCTTCACATACTGTTGTACCTCCACATTGTGAATTTCAGTCGGAATGTCAAACTGTGACCCTAGAGCAGCAAGTTTATCAGCTTGCTTATTCTAAAGTCTAGGCCCTGATTGCAGATTAAATGCATCAAACTCTTCAATTAAGTCCCAAACATGATGTTTATACAATTTCAACAAATCATTCTTTGTTAAATTCACATTTCTAACTTGATTTGCTATCAATTCTAAATCACCATACACCTGTAAGCACTTAATCTTTCTTTTTCTGGCCCATTCTAAGCCATGTATTAATGCTTCATATTCAACAACATTATTAGAACAGCTGAAAGAAAATCTAAAAGTTGAATAATACCTGTCTCCTTCAGGCGAAATCAAAATAGCTCCTCCACTAGCACCAATTTTACTTCTGGAACTGTCAAAATATAGCTTCCAAAGCTGATCAAACTATTGTACTTGTTGTTTTTCTTCCTTGACCAGATTTGGAATAATTGCATCAGGTTCCTAAATCATATAAATGCCCAAACCTACTTCGTCTATGAGATTGAACGGATCAACCTCATGATTCTCGACTGCCCACTCATCTAGATTTATGTCAGGTATGCCTTCTATAGGTACAATGGGGTCGAGGGTCATGGATTGATCCTCCCGATCATGGAAAGCTAGGTTTGCATTTATGGGATTCAAGAAATAAGGTTTGATATGGTCTCTAGATAATGTTTCTGACTTAATCGTGACTCTAGTACCATATCTGGTCCTAAAAAATATGTGTGACCAGTCTGATGACAGATAACCACCTAACTTTGCAGTGAAATCTCTAGATAAGCAAATGACAAAATAAGGTGGGAGATCAATGATAGATATGTCCTGTGAAATTTGAAAGTTGGGACAGACATGCAATGTAAGAGGCAAATTTTTAATAACTCCTACAAACTTTACAGCTGTACCATCCAACTGAACTACCCCTTTTGACAATGGTTCATACTCAAGTCCTAACTTGTCTACCAGTTGTTTAGGCATGATTGAGCTGCTTGCTCCACTATCGATCATGCAGTTATGCACTATGTTATCACCAATTATTAAGCTGACATAAAAAGGGGGTGGTTTTACCTCTTTAGCTGGCTGCTCCTACTTTTGATTTGAAATGTTCGCAATAACTCTTGGCTGCTCTATATTTTCTTCGTTAGAAATTGATATCTTAGCCAAAGCCTCCTGCAAACTTTCTTTTTTCCCAGGCAAGCGTAATGCATCTAACATGGTAATGCCAACAGTTGTCTTTTTCATATGTTCAACGATATTGAAAGAAGAAACATTAACCTTTGACTATACCTTTTGAACAACAATGTCTATTTGAGCTGCTTGAGGCTGGAACTAAACTTTAGGCTGCTTCAGCCTACTGTCTTGGTAAAATATGAACATTTTGAGCTGTTGAAGGCTGAAATCGCAGTTGTTGGGCTATAAAATCTTGATTTTTCTGTTGAACAATAGGTTGTTTGTCTTTTTCTGCCTGTTGTTTATCAGGAACAACTTGCTGTCTCAGATCAAATGCTCTTTTCTTGGCCCTCATATTGGCTGCAATAGAAGTGGCTGACTGATTTTGACTTTGCACATGATTAACTCTGCAAAATTCACTTCCCTGCCAGTTCATCATGGCAACGTCAAGGTCACTTTGCTACTCTTGTTCATTCTACTGATTATTGTCCTCCTTAGTTGTTTGCTCAAAAGCAGCATAACTATTTGCCACCATAAGAGCTTGATTAATCACCCCATTCATGCAAGTAGCCTGATTATGAGGCTGATTGCAGGGATAGCACCATACATAATCCTGCGCTAAGTTGTTCTATATTGGCATCAACTCTTTTGAAGAGCTAGTAGCAGCTGGGTTAAATGGCTGATTAGGCCTAAAGTTGAAATTCCTCTTCTGTGCCTGGTAGTCAGCTTGATAAGCAGGTCTGTTTGCTTGAAATGGTGATTGATTAGGCCTAAAATTTTGACCTTGTTGGTTTTTAAGGCTTACCAAATTGTTACTCACAGTTTGTAGTAACTTGGCCATTTGTTGTTGGTCATTTATTAGCTGCTGTTGGGTATCTTTAAGACTTTGCAAATCAAAATTTGCTGGAACAACATTATTTTGTGATGCTATTTGGAAATCTAAGGGTGGAACAACAGGTATAGTGGTTATTGAAGGTATTTGAATGGGCATATATGACTGTACCTTTGGAAAAATTGGCATAGGGGGTCTTGGGGTGAGTTTACCAGCTTGTATAAGGCTATTTTCAGCTCTAATAGCGATGTCATATGATGCTGGTAATGTTAACTCACCCATTGACTATATCATTAAAGCAATATCGCTATGTAATGATCTAAGGTAATACAAAAAAGTGTGGTCAAGAGTTGGCCTTACCGTTACTAGAATTCGATCCCATGTCCTTTGAAATTTGAAATTAAAGTCCATCATCTATTCTTATGGAGCTCTCTTTATAGTCGTCATTTGTTCAACTAGAGATAAATGATCGGACTTATCTGAAAATTGCTTGGTTAGTTTGTCTCCCAAATCATCCCATGTCAGGATGCTATTGACTAGTAAGCCACAAAACCACTGAGATGCTTTCCCTTTGAATGACGCTGCTAACAACCTTAAAGCTACGTTCTCCTGAATCACATGGTGAACTCCACATAGCAAGGCTGCGTCTCTAATATGCTCAATGGGCGTAGTCTGATCCTCACCAATAAAAGAGGGCAGAATTTTAAGTGCTGCTACTAGTATATCATTGTGCTGAGCTAGATTCAATGGGCTGCCCCCATTGAATGGAACAAAAACATGCGCTCCGGCCATTGGAGCTACTGGTATTCTAGGATTTGTAGCTTGTACAATCAGTACAGGTTGAACTGGTACTCTGTAACTTGGCGAAGCTGAAAATGAACTTGGCTGCCTTGTTAATGATCGACCTCTCCTTCTTGATGTGTAAACTAATGGTTCTGCTCTTTGAATCAGAGAAACTGATTGCTTTTTTGAAGGATTACCAGGTGTTCACTTGGCTGTCCTTCCTATTCTTTTTGATGAAGACAACTGCAAATACTCAAACAAAGAAGAACTTCTTGTCTGAATATTTCTCATAAGCTATTTACACTTGATCTGCTAGAAACTGAGAAACGGAGTCGCCAAGTATATGAAAATAATCCTCTGAAAGGCTAAAATACTATTGTATATACCAAATAGCAGCTTGAACTATAAAATTATTGCTCTGAAAAGTGATTCAGAGTCCCACCGGGCGTGCCAAAAACTATTATCAAACAGATTGCACCCGAATGCTTGAATATTGAAATTCAACAATCTGTTGAAACATTGGAACTAATTCCAGGCTGTGGGTATCCTATAAGGAATTAGACCTCCAGATTCTAGGTTGGTTCTTATTTAATTTTCTAGTTAATAACTGAGTGATTTGCTGGAAAAGGGAGAAAGACTAAATCTAAATTCTGAACTATGAAACTTAACTATGGTGATGCACCGAAGAATTCAATATGTAGACTTAACTCACAGAATGATTACTCACTATTTTCATTCGCACAACTAGATCTGAAAGCTTAAACACTTGAATTTTTTAAACAAAGGCTTTTAAAGAAACAATCATAGAAGGAAAATATGATTCTCACAACTAGACTGTTCGATTATTGGTTAGCACAATGTTTAACTAGTGGATTTAAACTTGGATGCATACAAAAATTCATTAAGGAGAAAGAAATATTTAAAGGTTTCATAAACTGCAAACACAATAATCACTTTGATCAATCCTACATGAAAATGATGCTTGAAAACTTGAAGGCGAATTCTAAAAAAGATGGTAATGAAAGAAGTCTTTCTACAAAAACACACTAATTGACCTGTAAAACTGTTGCTATATTAATCTAAAAATAATGTTGAGTTACAAAATAATTCACTTTTGCATAGTGCAAAGGAGAAAAATAAGAACCAAAATGAAAAAGATAAACTTTTTCAATATATACAATGAGAATGCACTTCAAAGTGCATGAACATGAAACTAAAGGTCAATTTCAGTGAGAAAGTGATAACTCCAAGGTGAAATCCAAGCAGAAGCAAAAATCCCTGAAAATAAGGTTCAAACTCATGCAAAAATGAGTGAACTCAGGTTCAAACTCGCTGTCAAGTCATAACTGAAACATGGAAAACTCGAACTGAACTAAAAATCCCTGAAAAGGTGTGCCCAAGCATGCAAAAACCACCTCGTTTGTATCAGTCCGCCCATACGAACAAGAACTCCACTTTGCCTAATATTTTATGCTTGCATTCGAGATAGTAAATAAATTAAATGATTTATATTTTATCATTTAATTTATCAACTTTAAAAAATGTAATGCAAGGCATAAAATATTTTAATTTATCTAAAATGGAATTTTGACTTTATAAACATGAGCCCATGCATATTCTAAAATCTGCCACTACTCTCAGCATATATCAATATCTCAAGGTATATAATTACCGCCGGTTATAGGTAAAGAAGACTCCAGTGTTTTCATATGGTTGCACACTTCTTATGTTATTCATATCATATATCATATGATGAATACATATGTTTCTTCAAATACTAAATTCGGCCCCTTCAAAATTTGCATGACTTTTTAATTGACTTAGAAGTCAATATTCATGGTTCAAAAGAAATGATGAAGGGAAACAAAAGAAACCTAAAAACGAGTGAACCCTAATCATTTCCATTCTCGCATTTGACTTCTTGCTTAGAGAGGAAGCACCGCCATGAGCTAGGGTTTCACAAGGTTTTCCATTTGATCTTCTCTGTGAACTCTCTATGAGAAAAGGCTTGAATTTTCTTGAAGAATGCTACTGAAAAAAAATTGATACCTGGTAAGCCGTAGTCTTCAGATTTAGAGCATTTTTGGCTTTTAAGTTTTGGATGTAGCATCTTTTGAGGTATTTTTGAACAGAAAAGAACAAAGAGACTTTCTTTATCTCTGGCTACGTCTTCACACTCTTTTCTTGGGTTTATGTAATGTTTCTTTCTCTATATATTTCATCTCCACTAAGGCTGAAACTCTCTTCAATGTTATGGCCCTCCTCATGATCTTTCCTTTCTTCTCATAATTTTCATGTAGTGATGTCTTCTATTGGCCACCATGAGATAGCTCGACTTGGATTTGAGGGTTATCTGAAGATTCATTCTAGTATTCAAGATAAACATTCTCTACGACCGACAATGAGTAAGAACTTTATCTATTTGGATCTGTACAAATAAGCTTGGACTTGCTTCATTTTTTCTATTTATAATCTCAAATATAGGTCGTCCCATCATGAGCTTGCTTAGTAAGGAATCTGGGTATTTGTTTCTCCCTCTTTCTGTTGGTAGAGCTTCAAACGGGTTTAATAAAAGCAAGAAAAAGAACTGTAATTAATTCCTTTGTCTTCATTCTACTATTGATGCTTGGAATTCATGAAATAGATTACATGTCATGGCTTCTCATTTTTTTTTAAAACAACATTTCTTTTGTCTGGCCATGATCTCTTCATATTTGTGCTTCTGGGTGTTCTTCCTCCATTTAGCTCATAGATCTTTTACTTTGCATATAACCCATTGAAGTTGCATAACAAAACAAACAAGCCGCTTCATTATCCCAGTTATGAATATTGACTTTATGAAAACTTAGTCCTCCTTCGCGAAGGGTATTTATTGACTTCAATGACTGTATATCATATACACTGTTATATATAATTCATGTATATCATGTTGTCACTGAATGTTGTTCCTCTTTTCTGATGCTCTTAATGATTGTTGTTGTAGGTATCATGGTAATGGCACTTGGATGTTTTAAATCTGAAATTGATGAGCTCTTTTACTGCATTTTAAAGACCATAATACAACCTCTGACCTAGGAAGTGTTTTCAGTGTGAAAATCTTATTCAATACTGGTAATTGTATGATATTTAATGTTGTGCTGTACATGCTCTCACTCTATTAAATTTCAAAAGAGAAATAATAGCTGGTTGTAACATATGTGTGCAAGCACAGTTAATCCTCATTGTATCTTGTGAAATAAATTTCAAAACTCCATGAAATAGGTGAGTGTTCGATATTTTGTTTCATTTTCTCTTCAGTGTAAAGAGGCTTGATACTTCATTTGAATGTAATATGAAAATGTAAAGTAGAGCTGAAAACAGGGGTATCAATGAAAACTATGATGAGCTCTCACATTGTTTGATCCTTTCTTGACATGAAGAGCAAAGTTATGCTGTATGCTCAAACTATTTTTTCTTGAATCTCTTGAAATAAAGCTGCTTATTTGATTATTTCTTTATTTCAACAGCTCTTTTGATGACTGTTTTGACATTAATGAACTCTCATATGTAACCTGAGAGTGTGTCTTCCTTGATATGCTGAGCTCAACCCTTGTGGGAGCCCATTTCACTCCACATATTTGATGAAACGATCACGAACATAATGAACCTGTTCTTGCACAGTGAACAAACATGTTAGCAAAATAAAAGAAGCTGAAAGCTCCCTCTTGAGTTTTATGCCTTTGAACTTTTGTAATCATTTGATGGATGCCTGATCGATTGTATTCTATATTTCTATTGGTAGCATAGGTATATGATAGGATTTGATTCGCATTGCTCTAACAACATTTCCCTCAACTTGTAGGTACGCTGGAGCTGGAGCTGGAGCTGAAACTGGCATCACAACATTCCTCAACTTGTCAACGATTTGTCATTCCAGGTAATGACGAATCACTCTCTACCCTATGCTTTCTCTATTCTCAGTTGTATATTTTGCTTTTGCTCATGCACCCTTTATTTGATTTTAAAAATAAAATTAAGTTACTCCCACGACTTGTGTGGGATTCTAGTTTATATATTATGAATAAAACAACAAACATTATGCAAACCTATGATATCATTTTGGAATGTTTTTTTTTTTTTGCATACTGTCACTGAAATTTACACGGTAATGAAACAATGCACAATATGAGTACTTTGGCAGAAATTTTTGAACAACTTGTGTACCTTGGCTTGAATTTACAATTTAGCTCTACCTGTTTGAGCTGGTAGTGAAAAATAGGTAACAGGAAAGTGGCGCCAACGTTGATGAGCCCAAAGGGCATTCTCCTTTAAGTGAAGGTTCCCCACTTAGTGGTGAATGTTGTCTTATGGTGATCATCATACTGTACCATCACTTGGTTATATCTAGTGTACCCATCAAGGAAGGACATCATTTGAGAACCGTTGACAATCTGTAATACCTCATCCAACGAAGGCACTAGATAGTTGTCCTTCTCCGAAGCTCTATTAAGGTTGCAAAAATCCACACACAATCTGATTTCTCCATTCTTTTTTCTGATTAGGACCAAGTTGGCCACCCATGTGGAATGCCTGACTGGGAAGATCATTCTTGCTGAGAGTAACTTTTGTACCTCCTTGTAAATGATGGGCTCTAGCAAGGCATTGATAGGACATTATCGTTGGCGGAAAGGCCTAACCTCTGTCTTAAGAGGGATGGTGTGCGTGATGATGGAGGTGTCATATGTCTTTAGATCTTCGTAGCTCCATGCCACCACGTCGTGATACCTCCACAATGCATTGATGATTCCTTTCTTTTCTTCGGGCATGCATACTTTGCCAATAAACACATTTTTGATCTCCTCGGCAGTCCTGAGGTTGTGAGCATCACACTGGGTTCTTATGGCTTCCTTCTTTGTTTGGCAGTCCTAATTTCTAATTTGGTTCAAATCAAATATACGTTCAAGCTAAACCATACCTCTAGGGATCATGTTGGTTTTGAGGTTGATGACCCCTTCTACATCAAATTCGGCCTCTTTCAGATCAACCTCATCAATTATTTGGGTCGCGAAGACATAAAAAATCGTGATGAAGTCGAGAATGTGCTTATCATCATTAAAGACCTAAAAATGAGTGACTATGCCGGGATAGGATGTGGAGTCAACTCAACTGTAAATTTCTTAAGCCCGGACAAGGGGAGGGGTTGCAACGTGCTGATTGCTTGAGCCAAAGCATCGGCTGTATGATTCTAAGCACAAGGGATCAGTTGTATATTAAATGCATCTAAACCTTCTAAGAGATCCCAGACCCTATGCCTATAGTTTGCAAGTCTCCTGTCATGGCAGGAATATAGTTTCCTAACTTGTTTGACTACAAGTTCGGAGTCCCCAAACACTTGCAACATTTTGACATTTTTCTTTAAGGCCATAAGAAGACCATGCACTAGTGCCTCGTATTCTGCTACATTATTAGTGCAATAAAACTACAACCTATGGGAAGCAAGAAAGGTCTTACCCATTGGGCTAATGAGTTCGAACCCAACACTACCTCCTTGTGTTGATTTGGATCCATCGAATCGAAGCGTCCAAAAGTTGGAAAGCTCTTTGACTCTGGGCCCAGTTTGGCTCTTATTTCCTTTTGGCTGGGAGGTCGCCTGAGCGACCTTTGGGGAGTCTTGCAGCTTATTGTGTTTAACAGTAGGTGGTTCTGCTAGCACCTCCTTTGGTGTTTTCTTCTAAGGGATAGCTAATTTTTGGACATGCTCTACTATTGTTTGGCACAAGCAACAATCAAACTCGGAGTGGGCAGCATTGTGAATTCTACACCAATTTGGTAGCAAGAGATCTTGGAAATCCATTTGGGCACCCAAGCTGAGTTGATCCTTTGCACATTTTTCCATGAATTCCTGGAAACCATTGAGTAGTCCCAAGTTATTGTCTTCATCAGAATTATCATCTGATTCTACCAACATCTTTGTACTCTGAGGCATTTGAGTGAAGTCGGTTGGAGGGCTGCATTGCACCAGGAGGACTTCGACAACACACTCTTCTTGGGGTTCAAATTCACCCTGGCATGCAAATGGACAGTAGTTTCCCAATTTTGTCTCAACAAAAAACACCTCGTTTAAGTTGTTGTACTCCGTGATCATGTACTTCATACAGGGCTCACATTCTATACAAATTTAATTTGGTAGCTCTTTCCATGGCAACCACATGTGAGAATGATCTGTAGCGGCATATCCATTCAACATCCTAGTAAAGTCTCTGCCCAAGATGATCCCATATGCATCGGGAATGTCAGCCACTTGAATATCAATGAATTGTTGTATTCTTGGATCTACAACAATTTACATCGGGATTCGATTCATTTCTCCCACAATGTTGATCTTTGTTTTGTCCAGCTGAGTCACCTTCCTTCTCGAGGGTGTGGGGGTAATCCCAAGAGCCTTGTAGACCGCAAGGGGCATAACATTAGCAGATGCTCCTGAATCGAGAAGGTAGTTGTGCAAATTTTTCCCAAATATCTGAATGGTAGTAAGGAAAGGGGGACTTTCAAATTTTCCTTGGAAGAGGCCCATAGGCGTGTCTACCTGAGCCACCTGAGACCTGTCTTTATCATCAGTTCTATCCTTGGTTTTCCTGGGTGGCTGATCCTTGGAAATATGCCTATTGTTCTGATCTGGTTCTTTTTTAGGTTGCTTACCTGTAGATTTATTTTGGGGAACATCCTTCCTTTTCCTTGTGTTGTCTTGAACTATAGGTTCCTGCTTGTGTTCTTCAAAGGTGACTCTTTTAGCTAACACCTCCTGTGTCGTTTTAGAGGATGGGGTCCCATTAAGTTCCCTGAAGAAGGCATGCCTTACAGCAGGGAATTTGAGCAATTCGAAGGCAGATAAACTAATTTTCACTTTCTTGAACTCCTCTGCCACGTATTCACCCATTTGTTCGATTTCAGAGTCAAAGGCTTGGCCTATGGCAAAGCTGGAAGGTTGGGTTTTTGTTTGGTTTGACTGGTTTTGGGGTTGTCCTAGAGGCTGATTCTGTGACTAATTTTGAGGCCTATCCTTGTTAAGATACTGAGTAGGTACATGGGGAAGCCTAGGGTTATTGTTGGCATTAAGGTCAAGCGGAGTAGTAAAATTGTTTGGTGGAGTAGAAGTTGTAAAGGGTCCACCCGCCTGCCTATTTCACTAGTGGAATTTGGAAAATAAATGACTACATGACTAAAAGTTTTAGTCAGGTGACTAAAAGTTTTAGTCACGTGACTAACACTAGTAGAATTTGACAAATAAATGACTAATTTGGTCATTTATAAGTGACTAATTTGTTCATTGGGTAAAATCACAACTAAATGACTAAACAAATGACTAAATAAATGTGCTCATTATTAAAATCTTGGCCATAATTTTCATTTTAATAAACATACTCTAAAACCTTCGTCAAGACCTTATTTTCGATCGTAGCCTGCCATAATTAATAATGAAATATTACAAATAAAATTACTAATTAATAGTTTTTGTGGAATAAATATTTTGTTTTTGTGGAATAAAATTACAATAATATTCTAAGAAATGTGCTTATTGCCCCATTTATTCATGATCTCTGTCATCAAATCCCACTCAAAATGGCACGGGCCTTAATAATACACAAATCACAAAGCCTAACACTTGAAAAGGCAACAATCAATATCAACAATGTAGATCAGTATGACCTCACATTAACAACTATTTCTAGAGTGTGTGAACTTGCAAGCTGCCTATGCATAAAACTAGCTTTCACATTTCAATGATATGCACACATGCAACAAAGTCCATAGGTAGCTCGTTGAAAGCAAGAAGAAGAATGCTTATTGGCATTATCGAATTCAAACTCTTGAATGAACACTAATACAAAAAAGAACTACAGGTTAGTTACTTTGATTTTATCAACTACATTTTTCCCACTTCCAACCAAAAAACCCTCATTGCATATATACTTAGTTACAAAGTGTCTCCAATGATTAATCCAAATTCCTTCTTTCAAAAAAGTAGTCATACACTACACATGAATCATTAATATCAACTTGCTCTAAAACATGACCAAAAAAACATCTTTCTTTTCTCTTATCAACAATTTTCCTACAAGTATGCAAATACATAAAAGCAACAACAAAATAAGACCAAACACTCTCACAACTCAACCATTTTGCTGGCACTAAATGCCATTGGACTAGTTCCTCATTTATGTCATATTTTATTTCGATATTACGTCCCAACTCCATATTTTCTCGAGATAATTTCCTTTCACAAACTAGATACTCATTTGTAGATTGCCATAGCCATATTTGCAATTACACTTCTTCAAATTTGAATGTGGATTTTCTTTTCCTAAATCCTTATGCTATGGCTTCAAATTTAAATGTACCTTTACTTTTCCTTTATAGTAATTGAACATTTTATGTAAGGGAAGTCCAATTATTTGGAATTCATGTCATTATGAAAGAACACTCATTATTTGCAAGCTTTCTTGCTACCTCTTATTTAAAGTTATAGTATAATCAGCCTTTGTGGATTGAGATGGATTATATTCAGAATATGAAACATCTTTATCATGCAAAAACAATATCTATTGATCTATTTGATGTTTTCTTGATTGTACTATTTAGATATCTATGTTCATATATCATTGGTAGATATAAACAACAAAAAAATAGAACAACTATTAAGATTTTAAACTTTAAAAATCTACACAAATGACTAAAAAAATAAGAAAAATTATTTGCACAAATGATGACAAAGGCTTCAAAAAAGAGAATCAAAAGAAAAGGTAATTTGTAGGTATTTGCAACACAAATTATTGTGCATGATTTATTAGTTTAAAATCTATTAAACTTTAAATTTATTTCAAAAAACATAAACTATATTGCCTGTAGTATCCAAACACATTGACAACAACTTTAATAATACTACTGCTTTATGTAGTAACCAATTGTAACCTTGAAGACCAAGATCCAATTTTTTCAATTTTGGTTAAACATTTTTTGACATTCTTATGTGGTTTTGTTATTTGTTTTTTTGCAGCATCAACTTTTGCATGAAATGAATGAGAAGTAATTGGTGGACATCATGGCTTTCAAATCACCCCCACTTAAAAGCAAAAAGTGAAGATACTAGCTAATTTCTTTTAAAGGATTAATTTAAAGGGAATAGATATTATTTTAAAACTTTAGAACATGTCTATTATGATAATTACTATTTTTTATTAATAATGTTGAGGGCTGGAAATAATAGCCATATTATATACGTGATAGTCGCCCCTGCAGGGAGGTAGATGTTGATTCCCTTCCGGAGCTAGAAAGCATGCTCGAGCAACTACTATGGAAGGGGGGCCGTTGAACACTATCCATCGGAGCTACCCTTTATACCGGGCACTTCCCTCCCATCCCAATTAATCAGTAAAAAGGTGAATGGGTTCATCGGTGGAGTTTGTTAATTAATCAGCCCGCTATTTGAAGCTAGCCCCTTAAGCGCTTCGCACCCACCCTATAGGAACTCCTTAGTTGCTAGCCCCCTAGCGCTTCGAACAACTATATGGGGGGGAGGTAGCTCTCTCTAGAATCTTTATCTATCTTCGCCATATTCTATACGTAACATGCCTACCCCACCCCAGCTGCTAATATAGTGGAAAGCGAAAGCTCCAATTCCTTACTCTAGCTACTTCTAGCTTAATCTAGCTTCAAGTAGCCGGCTAATTAATCTGCCTACTTAATTGACTGATTAATGAACTGATTAATGGCAGAACCACAATGGTCCCTACTATTCGGCTGGGGATAGTTGGCATGTTACGTATAGAATCTTGATTGCCCTATTATTCTATTCCCCCAGGGTTGGATACGCTAGCTAGTGTTAGTTAAGGAATTGAGATCCTGATCCCTTTACCATGGAAAGGATGATCCATACTGATCCGAATGCGAGGCCTTATGAACGATCAACCAATCACTAGCCTTCCTTCACTTATGAGTGACCTTTCCAATTCCCCCAACTCTAGTTTCCCAGCTGGATTAATGGCACTTGCTAACCCCACCCCCCTTCTCTATAGTTCTAGCAGGTTGATTCCTTAGAATAGTAGGGACTCCCACCCGGAACTAGAATTCCTGGGGGCCCCCTACTATAGAGATCGATGATCTGGGGTGGGACGTGGGAGGAAAAATAGAGATCGATGATCGACTTCTTTACATTCCTCCCTATCTCGCTCAACTCCTAATAATCTACTTATCTCCCCCAACTCGTCCATCCCACTGGAATATCATGATGAAGGCGGTATTATAATATACTACTAGAGACGGTTAAGGCAGTACTGGGTCAGTCCAACCCCACCATCCCATTTGAAATATAATGGGGGGTGGGGGGCAGGGTGGGTGCGAAGCACAGGGGCGAGATTGATTCTCAAGATTGGAGATCGGTTCTCCTCTTCTTTACAGCCAAACCCCCACCCCACCCCCATCCATTTTCTCTTTACTGCGAACTGGCCCCTCCCCCACCCCTTCATTATCGTCAGGAGTTAGTTGGCCGTTGGAAATTGCCCCTACTATTCTAAGGTGGGGGTTAGGGTAATCAAATCGAGAAAGCAGTCCCTACTATCTAATGGGGTGGGCTTTCTCGCTGATTGGGGTGGGTGGGAGGCCCCTACTACCCACCCATCCCAGGTTATTCTAGCAGGTTTATCGCCCTAAAATTCTATGGGGTAGGCATGTTACTTATAGAATCTTGACTGAAAGGTCAATGAAAATTGGATGAATAGGTGTGGATGATTGATCCATGAGGTTCAACTCTTCATTCATCCTGCCGGGCACTACGGCAAGACATGAAACACCCGATCCCATTCCGACCTCGAGCTGTGAAACCGTCTTGCATCATATGTACTGCGGTGAAAAGCGGGAGACATGGTCAAAGCCCGGTCCCCTAACAGATTACGCAGGTTGCCCCCCCTCGTTCTATGAATGCAGAGGTTGGTTGGGCCCCGGTGATCATTCAAATTGATCGCGAACTATATAGAATTAGTCGTCATAGTAGGGGCCATATTATATACGTAACAAGGGTGGGAGGGAGTCATAGTTCCCTTCCGACCAATCAAAAACACATTATAGAACCTGACCTCGGTGGCC
This sequence comes from Sequoia sempervirens, assembly GCA_007258455.2. Lineage (NCBI taxonomy): Eukaryota > Viridiplantae > Streptophyta > Pinopsida > Cupressales > Cupressaceae > Sequoia > Sequoia sempervirens. The sequence goes on along the minus strand of VDFB02047230.1, from coordinate 631,933,100 downwards.
ATGTTACTATTATCGGGGTCCTACCTTCCTTCCTGCTGATTGAACCGGTTGCCCTCTACTCTATAGTTCTAGTTGTTGAATTCTTTAGTCGTCTTGCCGAGGAACATTAGCCCCCCACCCAGCCCCACACACGGCAAACCCTCGGATATAGCTTCATACACTTCATTCATTGCCCCCACCCCCAATGGTAATTGGGAGCATAACCCTGATGAAACTTTCTGCCTGGGCCCCATCACCTGGTATGAAATATCTTGAGCCAATTTTTGTTTTAAGTAACCATTTATTAAAGCAAGAATTCAAGTATAAGTTAGATGAGAAAGCAAACGCATGAAAGTAACTCTAACCGTAATGGCACCGATGATGGTGAGCATTGGTCAGAGGGTCTTCTATTCTAATTGCAGAAAGGAACTCAACGTCAAGTATGTGCTACCCAATCCAAGGCGGAGTGAGGGGCGACCATATGACGGAGTGAATTACAAAGCAATGCTGGAAAGAAATAATGCTGAAAGAGGAAACTTCTCGACACCCAGAATGTGCTTGCTCATCCAGAATGGACAGTAGCGACCATAGGGCGGAGTTATCACTATTTTTCTCTAAAACTGAAAGCATGAAGAGTATTACAAATAATGACAAAGCAATATTGAGAATACTGGTCAGTACTACTGCCAGTTTACATTTGACAATTATTGCCTGCAATGTCAAGATATCAACACTTTGCAAAGAATACTTTCAATTATAAATCTGCTACAAGCGTTAAGTAAATCTTAATGCCAAAACCCAAATCATAAATGTAGATTTTTGTGTACTGTTCTTGACAGATCTGTACTTTAAACTCTTTGAAACAGCAACATAAGAATTCACTAAATAGTTCGTAACTCCCTCGATGTTCACCCAAATGGCCTAATCTTATATGCAAACTGCTGATAATGAAGAGGCGCCTAAATCAAATGCAAGAAACAGCTTTGAAAAGCTAACAATTAATTTGCACAGAAATCAATGCAATCAGCAATGGTACGGCCTGCTGGAAAGTTTGACTTGTCTTTAAAAATTAAATACCACACATTAAAATCTGAGATTGGAGACAAATATTCGCCCTTCCTAGACACTACTATCAATGCAATACCCAGAACTAACTCTTTTGTATTTTTTGAGTTATGAATATAAATGTGGATCTGCTGTAGCTAAACTGCACTTTAGAAATACCTCTAATATGCTGAAATCAGATCTGACGAATTACAATGATGATTACAATGCACAAAACAAAGAACTCACAAATCTATCTTAAATCACCACTTGATGTTGTCTTGCAAACACGAAGTGATGCCCAATACTAGGAGGCCTTCATTCCTCGAAGCGATTCCAGAGCCAATCCGGCAGCATAACAGTATAGTCGTCCAAAGATGATGAAATGATGCACAAGACTCCTTTTTATAAGTTCCGTTTGACTTCACGAAACCCTAAAATCCAACTCAAGCTCAAACCCTAACTTTTCCTTCAATAAGGCATCCTTTTCACCTTTAGCTCAATAATTATATTTTAATTAAAACATCACCTTGATAAATGCGCCCACATTAATTTCCTTTGACTTTGGAAAATTCACCAAATATTAAATATAACCTTAATGAAGGCGCCACCCCTTGAGTCCACCTTTTAAAATCTATTGCCGGTCTGACTAGGTTATGCGATAAAATAACATTTTAATTATAATGTTATTTTTAAGAAATGAGTCGACTTCCTGTAATCGATTCAAGCCCGAAACTGAATACGCCACTTGAGTCAATCAAGGGGAAAGTCAACCGCCTCACATCATCCTGCTTATCACAAAATAGAATTTACTAAAATAGTAAATTTTAAATGTCAATGCCAAGATGAATATAGTCTCAAGCCCCTCTAAAACCCGTAAGGAATCCGCCATTGAATCCACCCGTTATCTCCAACAATGACTTCTCAGTAGGAAACCCTAATTTATCTTCCACTAGCCCTCTCGGGTTTCCGGGAAAAAGGGCAATCAAGTCATAAGAACAATTGTGTTTGAGAAGGGACATTAGCATGGTAATACCCTAACTTCCTACCTGGTAGAGGAGATTGAGAAAGGATGGCATTATAGAACTCTCTCTCCCTCGAGCTTGCCTTCCATCCAGCTTTAGTCTCCGATCGTGAATAGTACTGGACCGCTCTTCAGCTGAGATAGGAAGTTCTTGGGCCTCCCGAGTTCCTTATGAGAAAGGACCTGCCTCCCAACGTGTAGGTTCCCATGCGAGGACTTCCTTCCATCCAGTTAGAGCCCAGAGACCAGAGATAGTTGTGGGAGGCCCAGAGTAATTTAGCTAAAGAAAGTGGGGGTAATAGTGAGAAAGGAGGTAGGGATAGAGACTCGTAAAGGTAGTGTAGGGCCCTGTCCTAGAATTCTAGATAGTTCTCAGAGAAATAGAGTTAAAGAAATTCAATGAACTAGTTCAACTGGTAACAATCCAACTATAGGATAGCCATTCCATCCTCACCCCCGGTGGGACTAGAAGCTTCATCCCTCATCCCTGGGTAGTCAACTATCCCTCGGTCTAGTAACAATTTCTAACAAAGGATGGGAGTCAGTCCCGCCCTACCTCTTAATAGTTGGAGCTGAGCATGCTTTATTTTATCTGGTCCTATTAGTTGCCTCCCACCCTAGGGAATCAATGAGGAACTATAGCTATCCTCGAAAATAGGACCATCCTTGTTAACAACTATAGCTATCCAGCTAGGGCCCCCACCCGACAACGTTAGGCTATCACATAGAGAAGCCCCTACTATTTTTGTTAGGTCCCTTGACCATACTAAATTAACAACTATCGAAGGGCCTTCCACTTACAACACTGTAGGAGAGACCATCATAGAACTATCGGTCCTACCTTCCGGAACTAATTTGGATTTTATCCCCTTGGTCCAGCGAGAAAGGATTGGATGGATGTTTCTCACAGAAAGAATCTAGTCTATCCAATTCCTGGTGATGTTATAATACTCTCCCCTCCCTGGTCTATTCTAATGGGTATCTCCCCTCCCCTACTATTTGGTAGGGTAGTTGAAGGAATCACAAAGCATGGGCCAAACATCCAGAGAAACTAATTTGCTTTGAATTGACCGGTTGAACGAACAATCCAATCAATCTACCCCCTTAGAATAGTAGGGCTAGCGCTTCACGCCCACCCCCCACCCCCCCATTATAGTTGTGCCTTAGGGGCTCGCGGGTGGGATGGGATTCTAGTTGCCGGGTAGCTCTTTGGATGCCTACCTAATGGAGGAAGGAGGGACCTAACTACTAGTCCAGCTCAAAAGAGAATCGATGGATAACTACAATGAAGGAGCCTTGCCCTCACCCAGCAATTCAGCATGGTCGGACAAGACTAGCTCCTCCCGGTGAAGGGACAAAATCAAAACACTCAGAACTGGCTTGACATCTCTGACAAAGAGAAAGATTAGACTGGCTTCGTTAGTTCGCTGTAAAGAAAGAGCCTGTCCTCACCAGATCAAAGTTAAGTAGTTCGGAGGATGAGACTACCCTTCCTAACCGCACCCTTTGGGTAAAGAAAGGATGGCACCCCTGCACGGATGGAGATGACTTTCTTGAACTCCCAACTATTTGAATTCTTTACTTTCCCTCGTTAATTGAGTGGGCTAGAACTGGGTGGGGGGGCCCTACTATTCTATGGTAGCAGATTAGGGCGGCTAACTGCTCATAGTTGGGGACGGTGAGCTCCTCTTTCTCGCATTTGTTTCATTACCCACTGGGGGTGGGGTCTAACACGTCGCACCAACGGTTGCCCTTCCTATATTTTAGTGGTTGAATTCCTAGCCGGGTAACCTTCCGAACAATCGATCTCAAACAGCTAGAATTATGATAATTACTATTTTTTATTAATAATGTCTATTGCATGATTTCTAATTATGAGAATTTTCACCTTCATGTCAATTTCCTTTTAGAATACATAATTTAGAATCTATGTATGCAACTAGACTTATGTCTATATAGTCTAATAAATTTTATATTAATTAAAAATGGTGTTAAGGGCCGCACACAATACATGAAAATCTAAGGCCAACAACAATGAGTTCTATGAGTAGAATTAAAAAACATATTTTTAATTACTTTTATTTCATAAAAGTATACTTATAGGTGCGGGAAAATTCACCACCACAATTCAAATCAAATTTTCTCTGCGATGATGAATTTTCAGTCGAGGTGAATTGCTATTGGTGAATTTGTCATGGCAGTGATTCCCATGGTGAATTGCTAGAGAATAGAGTATTATTTTCTTAAAAATTAGTATGATGTGTTGTCCCTTTTTAATAAAAATGTAATTGTCTTTTTATAGTCACCCCCACTTAAAAGCCAAATGTGAAGAACTAGCTAAAGTCTTTTAAAGGATTAATTTAAAGGGAATATATATTATTTTAAAACTTTAGAACATGCCTAATTTTTTTTCTTCTTCTATAATTTACGACATAGATTTGGTGTATGCCACACATTTACAAGCCATTTAATAAGAGACATCCCTCCTCTATCCTGCAATACCATTTCTAGCATGTGGGTCTCTCTTTGTTGATCATCTAGACTACGATATAGTTCAATAATGGAGTAGGTTCAATACTATGCAATATTGATTGTTAGGTTTCTATTCAAGCTTTTATCTTCCTCTAGACTTATGTTTGTTATGAATAAATGTAGTGCTTATAAGATTTTCCAACTTTCCCTAAAAATTTCTAGGATTAATTTACAATAATATTTTCATTGGAAATATTCTAAGATTAATAATTTTTATCACATTTCTAGGATTAATTTACAATAATATTTTCATTGGAAATATTCTAAGATTAATAATTTTTATCACATTTCTTATGGAAACCAATTTTCCCTAAAATTAAAACTAATGTTTCTTCTCATTTTTTCACTGGCTCTCTCACGTCTGCTACTGTAGCCATTAAAACTATTGTTTTTTCCCATATTTTCGATGGTTTTGAGCTGGCTCTCTTATCTTCTTCTATAGCCGCGGCATTGCAATCGGGATGCAGCTTCTTTTCGCGGGAAAGCTTGCAATGGGCGTGGCGGGAAGTGGCCATTGTATTGGCATTTCAATGATAAGGATATTCAGAAAATATTATGCCCTAGTTTCTGTTTTCTTCAACCCGTGGGTCATCTGCAAGCAAACAAGTAATATTGTTAATATTGTTAAAAACCCCAGATCTTTATGCAAAACAAACTGGTTCTAAAACAAATTGTTGTAAATTAATATTCTATTTTCATTGTTTATCTCAATAGATTGATACAATTAGTGTTCTCAAACTAATTTCATTATATGGTGGTGTGATTGCGAATACACAAGAAATTTAGTTATGAGAATGGTGAATTTAAATAAGAACCTTCAAATTTTTCACATTTGTTTTAAGTCTGTTTTTGATATCACAGTAGACAAGATGAAAAAGATCTAAAATTTTACATACAGCACAGGTGAATGCATAGGTGAATGTAAAGATAGAGATACCAGGAATATAAAAGGTTATGGGTTTTGCATCTACTAGGTGAGCCTTTATGCTGATATTTTTGTAAGTTCTTAACAAATTTTATTTGAAATGGCATTTTCAGACACAAGCATCATTATTTCTTGTCATATTCAAGTTGCTAATTACTTTTATCAAAAATATTAGGATCCAGCTGTGACAGACATTGCATGTGCTTCCCTAAATTGGGAGATAAAACTTTGATTGTTCGCCATGCTCCAGCCAGGTATAGATATGCATGAGGCTATAATACAATTGAATCTATATTATTTGTTTTTAATCTGTACTTCTGACAATCTAATTGATTCCATCTTATTTCCTTCTCATAGCAGTGGTCAACCAAAACCAGACCAACAAAATGTCTTAGCTCAGGCTCAACAACACATAGCTTTACAGGTAAGACTGGGGAATCATCTTTATAGTGAGAAAATAGATTTGGATTCCTTTTCTATTGTGATTCTATGTCTCTTATTCATGTATGGTAAGCAAAGCATTCTTTTGGTATATCTGTAGAAGCTTGTATGTATCTATAAATGATGACTTGTGGCTATCAAGGTGGGATAGAGTCTTAAAAGGGCATTAGGTATCCAAGGTATTTTCCATCACAGAATCAAAGTGTCTAGAAACTGTTTTGTGAAAGCTATCTAAGGTGACTCAAAGGGTGGCTGATAGGGCAACAAAGAATTTGGTGTTAGCTCAAGAAGTGTTCAATGGACCTCAAAGGAGTCCTTCAAGCTAGTCAAAAACATCATAATATGCATCATATAAGATTTGATTGCTTTAAGCAAAATCTTGTCAGCATTAAATACTTTGCTTTTGCTGGTTTACCTATTTAATTTCTAACCTACAAGAGTGCAAAGGACCAATAGAAGCGAGTTTATACACTTAACCATCCTTAAGCAATTGATTTGTCCAAGTATTAATTTTTGATCATTCTGTACCCTCTAGAAGTTTTATGTGAGATTGCCACCAAATGTAGGCATGAATCATGATTAATTTTATGGACCTTTACTATTATGATTTGTTGCAGCTCTATGAGACTTTATTGTCTTAAAATACAACTATAAACTGCAAACCCAAGCATCTAGCTTATCCTCATCAATTGTGCCATCAAAGTGGGGAATCAATATCTTGGTGGCTAATTAAAAAGCGGGTTGGACAATTAAAGCAGTTAAGAGAATGAAACTAGTGGTCCATTGTTGTCCATGTAATGGTGGAGCATCTTATTCATATCTGCAAAAGCTAGGATTTAAAATTTAAAATACATTTTGTTGTTGTCATTAGTCGTGGAACTTTTGGTTGAGGAACTGAACCAAATTGGAGTTTTGGGTGGAGCTTCAGGACCTTATTGAACTATCTTTCAATAAAAAATGAACAGATGCAAAGCAAAAGTTTAAATCAAAAAGAGAATTGAATTGATAATCAAGCAAAACAAATTTATAGCTAAAGATTGATGGAAGAAATTGAATCTACACTTTTATAGAAGAATTAGAACAGCAAAGTTATTTGGGGCAAGCCTATGAGGTAGATGGAAAATAGCAGGGGAGTACATGATCCAGCTTCTGGTATGCAGCTGCTGAGAATTTGTTTGATCTCAAGTTCAGAGGTAGAAAGAAAAGATACCAGACAATGTTGCTAGTAACAAAACAAAGATGTATAGAAAATAAGACCACAGTCAAATGCCAAAAGCCAGTCCTCTTTAGTAGATCAATGCTTGCAGAAGACTCTACAAAAGAATGCATATGGAAAATGTATCCAGATCTAATAAATAGTTTACCTGTTCAAACCAAAAATAGCACCAAAAGGAAGATTTCATGAGCAGAATGAAACAGGAAAAAAAAGTTTAAACTATTGCTGAAAATATATAAATGACAACACCTTGTAGAAGTCGGTAAAACAGGTCATGATGTATCAGAGGTAAGGGCAAAGGAAGTGTATAAGATATATACAGTGACTACAACAATGGCTGAGTAATCTAAAAATATAGAACATACAAAATAGATGGGGAAAGCTGTGATTGTTAGGCTTCAATATCAACTCGCATGGCTCTAAGTCTATTATTATATTATTGAATAACCACTTGCATAAGGCAGGCTTGTATATACAGGTTAAAAATCTTTCAATAACATATTGAATTTCCAGCTATCCAAATACTTTTTAATTTAGTTCTATTTACCCTTACCAAATATTCCAACTATCCACCTGCTTTTAATTCATTTCTAATTACAATTTTTAGCTGTTCCAGCTATCCATCTTATTAGTTTATTTTTAATTGCCCACTTGCATGTGGATTTGATTGATATATAATCATAGTTAATTACCAAATATATTCGATGTGCTCATCATAATTAAGGGTGCATTTATTTCTTTTGCCCACACTGAGGGTTATATCACACAATCAGCTGACAAATAATATCATGCTTATACAAAAATGATCAAAGGAGTTATTTATATTATTGGTCCAAAGAACTCTGATAGATTGATCATACTAATTTCAACTGCAGCCAAACTCCTTAAACTTACCTAGTACTTGGCTTTTCTATTTCAAAGAATAAACCTAATTATGTCTCGAAAATCATCCATGGAGGTTAAGACGTATTTTTCCCCTGCTAGGGATGGCTCACATGTTTGGATGCACAGATCACTGTAAACAATTTGCATTTTAGTCTTTTCATGCTATGCCTTTCCCTTTTCAAATTTCTTAAGTGGATACTTCCCGAGAGCACACACCTCACATAAACAATCTTGAGAAGTCACAGAAGGCAGATCATGGACCATCTTTGATTGACTCACCAATTGCATCCTCTGATTATTGAAGTGATTGTCTCTAGCTAGCTGCAACTGATGTCAAGCCCAAGTAGAAACCCTGCTTGAAAACTTGAAAACCTTGATATAAATAATGAATGAATACCAAAATTCTGAAATATCCAGTTTTTAAATTTTTTCTACAAAAACTGACAGCAAATTAGAACTTCACCCATCACCGGAAATTAGACTTTCAAAGGATAAAGGAAGAATGACTTTCCACAGAGGGTATGGATGTTTGACTTGGACCAAATTCTTAATACGGTATGACACTGCATTGGACAAAATAGTATCATAATGAACTTGTGCATTTTTCCCCTTTGTCTCCTTTTTAAACTTTTGCCTATTTACATGTGAGTAAGAAACTTCAAGTTACCTATTTTGCAGTCACCTTTTACACAACTTAAGAATTACCTTTTCCCTGTACAGATAACACGTTTATTTTTCAATCTAACAGAAACTTTCAATCATAACACTAATAATACCATTATTTGCATAGAACAAAAATGCTCATAACAGTCCTCCCTAGTTGAATTGCTTTTCCATCAAAGCAATTGTAGAGATGGATGCTAAAAGTATACCAAGGCTTTTCAAAGGGCAAGCTCAAGAACCTGAATCACAGACATCAAGCATTCATGAAATAGTGCAAAAAATAACACAAAACCAAAAACATTAAGCTGATGACATCAAGCATTCATGGTAGGAGTATATGAAATCAATGGCTAATACTCTCTAGTCTACTATAATAAAAAAACATTAATATTCATCTGAGAATCCAACAACTACTACCCCAAAACAGGCTAATCAGAAACAAAATCAATGTTAAAATGGACACCCTCTCCAATCACCATTATTTCAAGCTAGTTTTAGGCTTTACTTCTAAACACCATGAAATGAAATCAACCATTCAAATTTCAGACAATTCAAAGAAATTGATTCAGCAGGATCTATGAATTTGTTCGACTCATGGTGCAATGGCATTACTTCACGTCATATGTCAGATTCACCGTTAACTTGAGGAACTCTCCAAGAACAAATGGACATTCTGTGGCATCCAAACTGTTTTATTATATTTCCTAAAAATGACAAAATAGAAGAAATGAATCAACTGAATACAAATCGTTGTCTTTCATGTAATTGGCAAGATGTTCCTTTGTTTTCCACACTTGTTTATTAATGTCTCATAGCTAGTATTTTAGAAGATTTATAGGTTAATATTGAGATAGGAGCAGATACACATCTTGTAACACATCCAGCCTCTAGGATGCTGTATAAAAATTTTGCATAATACAATATTGCAATTTATATTTCTAACATGGTGTCTTCTCTCTCTTGAAATTCTCTTGTTCTTTAATGCTTGCTCAATAATATTCTCACTTCTATCATTTCCATAATTTGCTTCTGTTCATAACACATTTCAGCCAATTTGAGTAGTTGTCTCTCGAGAATCCCTGGAACCCAAATCAGTGGTATCAACACACAACAATTGAATCCTTTTCTGCAGTTTGTATTCTCATTCATACAAGGCTTGGGTACAAGAAGCTTTATCTCAAAACTTGTGATCATTCATCTTATCTCACTTCACAATTTCAGCAGATTGTAAACAAATCTACACCATAAATGCCAACTTCAAAAAATGTTTCCAAGGATGATAGGGAGCACTTTGTAGCAACAAAGCAACAATGTAAAGCAACATCATCTACAGGAAAGAGCTGGAACCATTGATCATTTCACCTAACTTTTGCAGTGCATTCAATCTCCTTCAAACCCATCATCTCCAACACCAAACAAATTGTTTAGCGACCAAACACCATGTTAGGCACAAGTCAATGTAATTATCCTTATTTTTGAAAGAAAAATAGATGAGAATGATCTAAACAACTCACTTAATCTCATTTGTTTATATTATGCAATAAATCACTTTCTGATCAACCAAAGATTACTTATGCACTTCTAAGAATCTGCTTGCCTGTTAAAAACGGTGGAATAACTATTGCACTACCCATGAGGATGACATAACACTGGTAGATGCCTGCAATGGTTTTAAGCCTTGAAAGAATCCTACTCCTATTGGAAACTATACCTTATAAGTTCCAATTTGCAATCTCATAATACACATATGGAAGACTTATAAATGTTTATTTCAAGATTGCTTTTTCTTTTACTGTATATCTGAATGGTAATCTTCATTTATGTAGCGATTAATACTAAGATTTATCTAGGTCCTGGTTTCATTATTGCCTATGGTATTTTTATTATCTGAATCCTTCATATTTCCACCTACACATGCTCAACACATCTTAATATTTGACTACCCTCACGTTTTGCACACACTTCCTTTGTAAGCCACCTTATTTTCCACTCTTTTCACCCCTTTACCATAGGGTTTCTAACCTCTATTCACCCCAGATCTTCCTCAACCTCTCAAATCATTGAAACACATCTAAGTATACCCAAAAACACCAAAACCAACAACTTCCATCCTATTCTCCTTACGCAATTAAAAAAACCTTATCCTAGCTATGCTTAAAAGGCATAAAATCTGTCTTTTATACTGGGGCAGCATTCTCAGGCTCCTCACATCTCTTTATCAGTGCAAGAATACATTCCTATACCTACTCCTACACTTAACAGGACCATTCCACCAAGAAACAGTATTTACAGAAAGGTGGAATGGCCTTTTCAACTCATTTTGAGGCTCAAACCCCTCAACCCTGTTTTCTGACCAGTCTTCAAATTTCAATCACTAAGTTGCTTGAAATACAAGTTTATCCCTCAAGAACCAATTCAAAACAAAGGAAAAACAATCCTATATCAAAATCCAATCATTTATGACCAGTTCCTGCTGCACGGACCCGTACATAGGCTGGGAATGAAGGAAAAAGCCAGAAAATAACTAAGAAAAATAGAGATTTTATTAATTTTGTTCTTCAAAGTGCTTCAACCCACCCCTCTCGAGCCTTCAAGAGGCCATTTAAACATTTTCCAATCCAAACTACCCATGAAACTCCTATAACTGACCACAAAACTACCTTAACCCTTACATTGCTTAATTTTGCATTGTTTGACAATTTGTTAACAATAAACACAATATTATGCAACCTTTTGCACTTTTTGAACAACTAACCTTAAAAACCCCCCAATTACATGAATAATAGTCTCAAAGACCTTATTTAACATTAATTTACTCAAATACCCCTAAATTCCTAATGCCTTCCTTCAAAGGATGAATTGTTGAAACTGTGTGTACTGGGTGCTCCTGCACCATACACCCTAGCTTGAAAATTCTTCCAAGTCTCTTGGAAGCCTCACCTACAACAAAGTTGGATCTCCATCCTCTGATACTCCTTGTAGATGCTTCATCTTGACCTTTGGCTTTGTCTTGTCCATGTGTAGCATCCCCTTGCTTGCATTGATTCCTTGGATTTGCACTATCAATCTCAGACCTGCACTTACAAACCTTAACCAACTACTCCCAACATTCTCAACATGTTCACACAACACCACACTATGTGCTTCACCTTTCATCTTGACTCTTGGCTTAACCTCCATCATCAAAATCATCAAAACAAAGAAATAGCAAACAATCCTCTTCATTCCCTGCCTCTCCATTTTCCTCCTCACAACTTTTCTTAGCTTTCCCATGCTCAAAATAACCTGCACAGTAGCATACACAACAACTATCCAATCCATATTCTCTATTTTCTACTCCATCCCAATTGGAGACTTCCCAAATTCTTTTCCTCTAGCCTTCACTAGGCCATTCACCATCAACTCTTCCTTTCTTGGAAATTCACTTATCCATTTTACTTGATCTTCTTCACCATTCAAAGTGACTGCACCCTTCTCATTAACTTCACACTCTTCTATAAATTCACTCACTACCCCTTAGTTATTTGAATGAAGAAGATTGTTTGTTATTTCTTTATGTACTATGTTCAAGTGTTGTAGTTGTGACAGGTTGCCAATGGAATTAGGAAGGTTATTTAAACGTTCACACCCTTCTATGTTCAAGGTTGCAGCTGTGACAGGTTGCCAATGGAATTAAGGAGGTTATTTAAACCATAGTAACAGAAATCTGCAAAAAAAATCGATTAATCATGATCTTTAAAAAATCTGCAGGCTAGACGATTTTTTCCCCGATTTTTTGAAACAATATGACCTTTTGGTCAACAATTTTTTCCCATTTGAAACTACAAAATCGCCAAAAAACATATTTAAAACCTACAGAAAAATGCAAATAAAATTGTGTTGATTTTCACGCGAAAAAAAAAATGATAAGACTATAGCTTGTTGCTTACAATTATGCTTTGATACATTTTTTCCAAGCATCCATAGCCTATTCGAAAGCACCTCTTTTAGGCTTTTAGCCATAGCAGCAAGGGAGTGAATTGTTTGATAAAATGCTTTGGTAGATATGTATGAAAAATGTCATAGCATAGACAAGGCAGTGAACTATTTGAAAATATGCCTCAAAGAAATGTGGTCTCATGGTGATGGAATGCCATCACAATCCATAGCCATAGGCATTCATCATGCCATTCCATCACCATGAGACCACATATCTTCGAGGCATTTTTTCAAACAGTTCACTACCTTGTATGTGCTATTGTTTACTATTAAGCTTTGATAGATTTTTTCCAAGCATCCATAGCTTGTTCAAAAGAACTTGTTTTAGGCTTTTATCCATAGCAGCAAAGTCGTGAACTGTTTGATAAAATGCTTTGGTAGACATGAATAAAAAATGTGGTAGCATCGACAAGGTAGTGAAATGTTTGAAAAAATGCCTCAAAGAAATGCAGTCTCATGGTGATGATTGTCATGGCATTCCACCACCATGAGACCACATTTTTTTGAGGCATTTTTTCAAACAATTCACTGCCTTGTCTATGCTATTGCTTATTATTATGCTTTGACAGATCTTTCCAAGCATCCATAGCTTGTTTGAAAGCACTTGTTTTAGGCTTTTAGCCATAGCAGCAAGGCAGTGAACTGTTTGATAAAATGCTTTGGTAGATATGTATGAAAAATGTTGTACCATAGAAAAGGCAATGAACTGTTTGAAAAGATGCCTCAAAGAAATGTGTTCTCATGGTGATGGAATGCCATGACAATCCATCACCATAGGCATTCATCATGGCATTCCATCACCATGAGACCACATTTCTTTGAGGCATCTTTTCAAACAGTTCACTGCCTTGTCTATGCTATTGCTTACTATTATGCTTTGATAGATTTTTTTCAAACATCCATAGCTTGTTCAAAACTGTTTTAGGCTTTTAGCCATGGCAGCAAAGCTGTGAACTATTTGATAAAATGCTTTGGTAGACATGTATGAAAAATGTCGTAGCATAGACAAGGCAGTGAACTGTTTGAAACAATGACTCAAAGAATTGTGGTCTCATGGAATGCCATGACAAGCTAATCCATATTCTCTGTTTTCTGCTCCATCCCAATTGGAGACTTCCCAAATTCTTTTCCTCTAGCCTTCACTAGGCCATTCACCATCAACTCTTCCTTTCTTGGAAATTCACTTATCCATTTTACTTGATCTTCTTCACCATTCAAAGTGACTGCACCCTTCTCATTAACTTCACACTCTTCTATAAACTCACTCACTGCCCCTTAGTTATTTGAATGAAGAAGATTGTTTGTTATTTCTTTATGTACCATGTTCAAGTGCTGCAGTTGTGACAGGTTGCCAATGGAATCAGGAAGGTTATTTAAACGTTCACACCCTTCTATGTTCAAGGTTACAGCTGTGACAGGTTGCCAATGGAATTAAGGAGGTTATTTAAACCATAGTAACAGAAATCTGCAAATAAACTCGATTAATCACGATCTTTAAAAAATCTGCAGGCTAGACGATTTTTTCCCCAATTTTTTGAAACAATATGACCTTTTGGTCAACAATTTTTTCCCATTTAAAACTGCAAAATCGCCAAAAAACGTGTTTAAAACCTACAGAAAAATGCAAATAAAATTGTGTTGATTTTCACGCAAAAAAAAAAACGATGAGACTATAGCTTATTGCTTAAAATTATGCTTTGATACATTTTTTCCAAGCATCAATAGCCTATTCGAAAGCACCTGTTTTAGGCTTTTAGCCATAGCAGCAAGGGAGTGAACTGTTTGATAAAATGCTTTGGTAGATATGTATGAAAAATGTCATAGCATAGACAAGGCAGTGAACTGTTTGAAAATATGCCTCAAAGAAATGTGGTCTCATGGTGATGGAATGTCATCACAATCCATAGCCATAGGCATTCATCATGCCATTCCATCATCATGAGACCACATTTCTTTGAGGAATTTTTCAAACAGTTCACTACCTTGTATGTGCTATTGCTTACTATTAAGCTTTGATAGATTTTTTCCAAGCATCCATAGCTTGTTCAAAAGCACTTGTTTTAGGCTTTTAGCCATAGCAGCAAAGCAGTGAACTGTTTGATAAAATGCTTTGGTAGACATGAATAAAAAATGTGGTAGCATCGACAAGGTAGTGAAATGTTTGAAAAAATGCCTCAAAGAAATGCAGTCTCATGGTGATGATTGTCATGGCATTCCATTACCATGAGACCACATTTCTTTGAGGCATTTTTTCAAACAATTCACTGCCTTGTCTATGCTATTGCTTATTATTATGCTTGACGCATCTTCCACATCCATAGCTTGTTCGAAAGCACCTCGCTTTAGCTTTCTTGTCATAGCAAAGGAACCTGCTTGATAAAATGTTTGGTGATATGTATGAAAATGTTGTACCATAGACAAGGCAGTGAACTATTTGAAAAGATGCCTCAAAGAAATGTGTTCTCATGGTGATGGAATGCCATGACAATCCATCGCCATAGGCATTTGTCATGGCATTCCACACCATGAGACCACATTTCTTT